>JANHFL010003621.1:0-11280 GCA_032468155.1 Oxyrhabdium leporinum | reverse complement strand
CAAAGAATGAGTTAAGCAGCTCTGCTTTGTCCCTACTGCCAGTTACTTCCTTGCCATCTTCTCTCTTTAGTGGACCTACTGTTTCCTTGACTTTTTTCTTGTTATTAATACGTTGAAATGTTTCCTAATTCTCTGGGCAATTATATACCACAAATTTTTATTTTCCAAATCTAAAACATTGGTTTTGGCTAATTTGCACTTTTTACTAACTGTGAGATGTAGATATCTAACTTTTTTTTTAGAAGACATGTGTTGATTATCTAACCTTTCCCTTATCCCCAGTCTGCAATGGAAGCAGACTAAATTAGATTATCATTGTTTTAGTTTTTTAATAGTGTATTTGAATTCCATCTTCTCATGTCTTGTTTTGCAACTGATTTACAATGACTTCTGCACAATCTTGGTCATTATGTGATCAAGGGCTGTTGTTTACCAACTCTGTTTGTGTAAAGTTGTCATTATTTAGTATTCCACTATTCTCTTAGAATTATCTTTTTATAACCTAATTTTATTCATTTATTTTTGTTCTGCACTGTTTTAATGATGATGATTTTTCTTCTGAACAATGCTCAGTAATACTGAAAATATTATTTTCAAATTTGGTTTTGATTTTTAGTTAGTTTACCAGTTCTACTGATAGACTAATGTAAGGCTGTACATGAGCCGTATATGACCAGTGTACATCTCTTTAGTCATTTTTGTCATATTTAATTCAGCAGCCCTTTTTCCATTAATCACTGTTCTGCAGCTTCATTCATGTATTTTATCTTTTCCCTGAGGTGTTGCTGATATTTAGACAGTTGTAGTTCTATTATTTTCACGTGATTGTTCTGGTTGTGAGAGAAGTTCCTGTGAGAATAGTTCATATATGATTTTATAAAATAGGGTACCGTTTCACATAGTAAATTTTACTGACAAGCATATGATACATGCATCCATACACGTATTGGTGGAAACATGCACTCTTTTGTTGAATGTGAAGTGTATTTACAGTTGTTTCAGCTGGAATTAATAGTATCTTACTAACATAGAAGAATTATTATCTGTGTTTTTCCCCTGAGAGAACTAAATTAAAATTATCTTCCTTTTTGGTTAATTCAATAAGTGATCAATTTTTGAATCCTGTTTGAAAATTATAATCATAAATATAATTTTATTGTGAACTTCTGGTGTAGATTTAGTAAATGAGAAAAGGGTAGAGAGAGTATAACTGAAAGTATGCATACCCAATGTTTATTTTGAATGATGTTACTCAAAAAAATTATTCTGAAATAAAGGTAATGCTTTAAAATTCAGGGCAATGAAATGAGAAACTAGGATTGGAAGCTGACCTAGATTCACCTTTGTTTCTGTTAAAAATACCATTCCGATGAATATACATTATGGTAGCAGGCATTAGTGAATAAGATCTAGTAGGAAGGAAAAGCAACTTCCTGCTTAAAAGTACAAAATGTTGTTCTCAACCTGGGCAAATATGCAAATGAAAATTTGCAAATGTCATTCCTCCATTAAAGTAAATTGGAAAATTCCTGTCTGAGAGGAAGATTTGTATGCAGAGATAAATGTATATACCTGAAATTAGTTACCAGATTAATGTGGCAGGATTCTGCTCTTTTTTTGCCCTTGAGAAATTTATATTATAATCTTTTTGGCAGATTCACCGACTTATTTTAACACTTGTATCAAAAATAAAATGGAAGTGGAAAGGTATGTAGAATAGCTTTATTTACCATTAGATGAGATGATAGAAAAAAAATAATCAATCTGAAATGTATTGAAGTTTTTCTGTCTAAATCAATACCAGCAGAGTCTGTCTTGGCAGTGATAAGGGAGATAGAGTCTTTCCATGAGGCTAAAAGTAGGAGAAGTCACAATATGAGACATAATCCAAAATTATCTACTAACTTTTTTTCTCTGGGATGAAACTTCAATCAAAGATCTTTGCACTTCAGATTATCTATACAACTGAAAAAGGTAACAAACTGTTCCTAGGACCCAAGGCCTTTAATCAAATATTGACAGATGACATGTTTGAGTTGATAAAAATAGATCTAACACCCAGGTTTCATGGTCAACCAGTTGAAGTTTAATGTAAAGTGTATATAAATACCCTGGTAAAGAAAGACTGTATCAAATGCTAGGTACTACTGTACTAAATTTTGTAGTATAAAGCTATTACTTAAAGCTGAAAAAAGCCTATCTTAGCATATATATTTAACTGAACTGTTCAGGTGAACGGTTATTCTCTTCCTATATGACACTACACATGAATAATTTAAGTGGTTCTGATGTACAAGAAAAAAATATGCAGCTGAACAATTAATTTCATTGAATTCCAATTCCTGTTATTCCTAGACACCAAGACCAATAAAGGAAGTAACAACTGAACAATATCTGGAGGCCCAAATAGCACTTACCTGAAGTATGAATTGACACTAAAAAGCATTTAATAGACACTAAAAAGCATTTAATTTCTAGGCTATTCAAAGTAATTTAGATAATTCAGCTATTTCTATAGTAACATATTTGTTTACATTATCATATAACACTACAATCATGCCTAAAAAATATTATAAATCACTAATGTGAGTAGCTTGAATGCATTACTTCGAATATTTTTTTCAGATATTTGTACTCAAAATAAAATGTTATCTTTGCATACATCCTGGATACTAACATTTGGCAATTTTTTTCACATAAAACTTCTATCATTGTTTTGTATGCTACTGCAAAGCCATATTAAGTAAATCAGAAGATTTTCTGAAGGAAGTAAGAACTTTAATATTACTATACTTTAATACAATGAGATCTGATAAGAATATAGATTGCTTGGATTTGAACTGGCAATGACATAGTTGTTTTCTAGAATTTCTTTCCGCAATATCTGAATATTATTCAAATATTGACTAATTTTAAAATTTTCAACAATTGTCATCCTGGGTAGGGAATCCTGGGAACTGAACATGTATGAAGAACATCAGCAGGGGAAGACTCTAACATAAGATTTTAAATTTTCAGAATATAAGATTCTGATGGAAGGGGGGTATTTCTGGAACCAGAAAGCACTTGATGCAAAATAAAATAAATAATATGCACAAAATAAATATGTAACATGCACAAATATGAACTTTTTCCCTAGTTACTTCTATTACTAACATGAAGGGCATGTAATGTTTTCATCAGAAATCACATAGGATTATATTGTAGTATACATGTTCATTTTCTGCATAGTGTATGTATATTGTTATTTGGTTTCCTGACTTAATTCATTACATTCATTCATTATTCCTTACAACTAATTGCTTACTTACTTACTTATTTTGTGTAATAGACTGACCATAAGCTTAACCCCTCTGACCTTGCAGGGGAAAGGAAAGTTAGAAATGTAAGTAACATGGTTACTTAGGACAGACAGTCAAGAGAAAGAAGGAAGGCACAGCATTTTTAATGCATTTATTGGTACCATAATTGTAAAGATTCATATCATATCTGCACTGTGTTGACCTTGACTCTGTTTGGCATTTGGCATCAAATCAATACTAGCTTTTTAAATATCAATAAATCATTGTCCAATAAATATCTGGCAATAATGGTTCTCTTTCTCTTCTATTCTGCTGTCTCCTGGTACTGTGATGTCTACTACCCAGATTTTTTTGTCTTTCTTATTGACACTTGTTAAGCCTGTGGGATTACAGGTCAGGTGCTTGCCAGTTTGAATTCTAAAGTCCCAGAGCATCTTAGTTTCTTCATTTTCTATTACTTTGTCTATTTTGTGGTTCCACCACTTCTTGCTTGCAAGCAAATCATAATTGTTGTTGATATTCCAATGCACCATTATTCCTACTTTTTCATGCTATTGTTTGTAATCCATCTGTGCAACCTTTATGCAGCAGCTAACTAGGTGATCCACTGTTTCTTCAGCTTCTTTGTAGAGACAGTATTTGCTATCTGTTACTGTCTTCTCAATTCTAACTTTGTATGCATTTGTTCTTGAATGTTGGTCTTGGGCAACCAGAATTATCCCCTCTGCTTCTTTCTTCAAATTTCCTGCTCCTAGCTATTGTTTATTGCTTCCTAGTTTTTTGTGTACTGCCCATTTAATATTTTGCCTTGTTGTGTCTCTTTTCTATTCTTCATTTGGTCTTTTTGGTGTTCAATAAACCTTCATGGTATACTAACTTCAGTGCATCTCCTTCACTGTCCTTCTGATATTTTTCCAATGACCTTTTTTTCTTCTTTAATGGTGTGGTGTATATGCAACATTCCATTCTCACCTATATCCCAGTAGCCTGTCAATGTCACTGTGTGGATAAAGGGCATAATTCATTGTCATTATTTTTCTGATTTTCTTATCCAGGACTTTCAGTTCCACTTGAATCCAGTGCATCTAATGACTGGAATTGTCTAGGTGTTCTATGCCTTGAGGGTGTTTCTTCACAAAAATTGGACTTTCCTTTCTGTTCCAGTAAAACTAGCTTGATTTCACCTGGTTGCTGCTGAACTGCATCAGCTACCACACCAGTTAGCAATTTGAAAGTTGTTGGTAAACAGGCAATAGGCCTGTATTATTTGGGATCTTTCATTATTAGGTAGTTTTGTGAGATGATAACCAATATTTAATTTCACCTCCTTGCAGTGTATGGTTAAACTGGTTGCCAATGAGTGGGGGTAGACCAGTCAAATGGTGCTGACCAATTCTTGATCTTCCTTGCCATGTTGTCCACCATCTCTGTTAGTACAAGTTTTTTTTAATTTCAGTTTCTTTTCTATTCTTATTCATCTCCTTGATGCAACTTGTAATTTAATTTTCATATGATGTTTTCCTTACTGTACAGAAGCAAATATGTGGACTAATATACAAGAAATATAATATTAGATCCAGTGATTTAATTGAAATTTAAGTGAAATTTCATCAAGGAGTAAATATTCCTTGTAGGAGTCCAGAGTTTGTTTCTTCAAAATAAACACAATTCAACAATATTTGAATTCTTGTATATCTCCACAACTTTGGTTCCAATTGTTAATGGGGGCAAATGTTATTAATTACAAATAATGTATTCATGACCAATAAAAGGGCATAATTTCACACCGTTCAGAATTTGACAGCTATAATAAAGAAATACAATATTCTATCTTATCCATTTTTCCATGTGATATAAAAAGTCTTAGTGCTCTGAGCTGGCTTGAGGACTGACAGATAATAAACTCTCATGTTGCATGGTTCTAAAAGATTTTAGAATTGGAGATTATTAGGTATATCAGAATCAGGGAAGATGGAAGGAACAGAGAAGTCTGTGAGAATGTTCTTGTGAAGCACCAGCTCTAGATTAGCCTGAGCCAATTTATTTTTATTTATTTTATCACATTTTGAAATTATCCATCTGTCTCGCAAAGGGAGGACCTTCCACTCTTTATCAGAAAGAAAAATTTGAAAAATAATGTATGTTTATGGAGAAAAAAATTTCAACTGGTAGTTTCTTTAAGATAGCAGAGAAATGTTACCAAACGAGGCATACAATATCTTGAACTATCTTGAGCTTTATTGACAAATGAATGATTTATAACTCCTGTAATCTTGTTATTGTTGAAACTATTATTGAAACTGTATATGAGCATCTCTATACCATTGGCGCTTGATTTTGATTCCTATCGCACTCACATCTTTCCTCTGCACAAAATAAACATTTGCATTTTCTGCTCTGTGTACATTGATTGGCTATTTGTACGCTGAGACATTTCAGTGACAACAGGAGGAATACACTAACATATTTCAAGAATGTCATAAAATAAGGGAACTCCTAGGTAATTGTGTTGTAAGCTATTCCTGTCATCAAATTATCTCAGGCTGATGACTTTGGATGTCATAAAGGAAATAAATATTTATTTAATTCAGTTTTAATATTTTGGGGGTTAAGGGAGGGAGTATATCTTTTGAGAAACAAAAATCCCTCCTATAACTGCTATATATTTTGATTTGGCATGTTGTATCACTTTGTTACTTATGTTCATTAAGCCTTTCCTAACTATTTCGTTGAAGGAAAAAGAATACAAACCCCTAACCATTTCACTAAGAATCTATTTTCCATGCAAAAGGAGAGAATGTCTTGCTTATAACAGATCTACCTTGAAAGAAATAAATGTTTCTGTTGGGAATACAATAATATTGCTGAAATACTGAATTCATACAGAGTGATACAGCATTTACTCCAAGTTAAGATGCTACTTTTTGAAAGAAAAATAAGGTTTCCTGAGTCTCTAAAAGATCACATTAAAAAGAAGTTTCAGCAGGAACATCTTTCTTGCACCTGCAAAATCAGTCACATCTGCTAAAATCCCAACTACTACATAATTACAGAGAAGACATAATTATATTAATTTGGCATTTATATATGCCTAAGCATTCCCATTCCTATTTATTTGTAGCAGGAAAGAAAACTTTTTCAGAAATATATATTTTCACATTATAGTGGTTAATAATTAAATCCTCTGGAATACTTTCCAGCAGTTGATAGTAGGTTAAAACAGTCAGACTGCTAGGGATTAAATCCTAATTTTTCCTAATCATTTTACTCTACAAATGGTTAACTATTCTATATTTTCAGATTTCACCTAACAGTTTCTAGGGATTTGACTTTCAACTTGGTGAAAGCATTTTTTTTTTTTCCTAGCTAGTGTTTTGATTGCTATCATGGGTTGTTCAAGCTCATCAAATCAAGACAACTGCTCTGAACCTCCTCTTTCAAGATGGCTGTTGCATGGTAAGAGTTTTGTTTTCTCTTACCGATGATCTGCTGATTTCATTGCTAAAGCTGGCTCTTTGGCAGTGCTGCTCCCTGGTTCGGAATGGAAGCATTTAGGAGTGACGCAAGATGACTTTTGGATGATCATGGACCCAGTGGGCAAGGTTTTTTTTTGAAGATTCCAATTCCCTCTGGAAGCAATTGAAAAGTCATTGGGCATATCCATTTTCCTGTCAAGTAGTTTCGTTTTCTAAGCACATCAAATTTTTAACTTTTACTTTTTGACTTCACTGCTTTATTTTGTTTGTTGTTTTAAAAGTTGATTAACAATTGGGTGCTGATTTTTTTCAACCCTTTGCTGGACTTTAATTGTTTTTCCTCTTTTTTTCTTTTGATATATGTTGTTCTGGATAACCTCTGTCCCTTCTGTATCGAAAGCACGACAACATTCGGAGTGGTGGCAAAGAGTTCCCAGACTCTCACCACTGGATTTTGTATTTTTTGAATTTGCAAAACATGTGGAGTTTATTTCCATTGAATGTTTTTTACAATCTTGGATTGAAATATAAAGGCAAACATATTTTTTTGTTCTTTGTTCCCTGGTTAAGTTTCACAGATTAAGATGGCTGAACAGTCTCTGAAACCTAAGAAAAGAAGGTGGGAGATGTGCAGCTCCTAGCTCTCTCAAAAACTTGATCAAATTATAATGATTGTTAAAAGAGTGTTAAAATCTGAAGCTTTATCTTTGGACGTGGTTGAAGATACACAAAAGGACTTTGATCCAATTCCAGATCAAAGAGATAGTTTCACAGCTGGAGAACCAGCAAAGTGGATTTCATCTGCAGTTATGAAGTTTAAGTCTACACATTCCTTCAACATTATGTCTTTGATTACAAAGGAAAGAGACAGATTCCAGATCACGAGGAAGTCTGAGGGAGATTGGACAGATTTATTACAGTTAATTGGCAATCGCTTCTGCTTGCACTTTGATTGGCAGATAGATATATTTTAGAGACTGAATTGACTAAATTTAATTAAACAATTGACTAGAAATGGTGTTAAGAAACAAACATGGATATAGGATCCAGGATGATTTATTTATAACTTTGAGATGATTTAGGAGCCATGTTAGTGCAGTGGTTAGATTAAAGTATTACAGGCTAACTCACTGCTCACTGCCAGGAGGTTGGTCCTGACCAGTCAAGGTTGACTCAGCCTTCTATCCTTTGGTAAAGGATAGGTTGGTAAAATGAGGACCCAAGTTGTTGGGGGCAATATGCTGACTCTGTAAACCACTTAGAGAGGGTTGTAAAAGCACTATGAAACTGTATATAAGTCTAAATGTTATTGCTATTTGGGATAGATAAGATGTTGTGGTAAATCAGTGGATTACAATAACAGCTTGTTAACAAAGAGTTTTGAAACTTTAAAACTTTGAAACTTTTTATTTGTTTCACTAATATTGTGTTTCTTATTAACTACTTGGTCATTAATATAACATATAGAAGACAGGTCAAAAAGTTGCAAATAGATTCAGTAGTTTAAAATTTTTTGGAGAGCTTGTTTTGCAAGGGGTGGGAACCAATGTAATATATTAATCAGTATTCAATTAGAGGGGATAATATGTGTATAGTGTCTTTTTTGATGCACCTTGTTAATGCTTTGATTGTTTTGTGTTTGTGCTTTTTTTCTTTTTGTCCCTTTGGGACAAAAAAAAATTTTTTTTTTAGTTCTGTATTGTGTATTTTAATTTTGTTTTGAATAAAATAAATATACGTTATAATTTTAAAAAGCAGCTGCTCCATATATCCTTTAACAATTCTTAAACTGAAGCTCAGAAGCAAGAACTAGTGATTATATAACTATTTTTTAAAAAAAACCAGTACTATTATTTCTTTGAATAATTACCTTATATCTATTTCTATTTGATTTAAACATAATAGATGTTAATGAATTAATAATTCTTTAAAACAAAATCTGATACATTACCGGTGGTTATTTATTTTGCTTTTATTTATTAACAATGACATTACAAATTATTTAAGCAAATTATGAAGCACATAATTTCTGTAAATGAATAAGGACTAGGAACATCCTAGTGAGTTTCAATCATATACCACCTCTGTGTGGCACAGTAACTGCCTCCATGAACTATTTGACCTTTTGTTGAAGTCATGACTAATACTTCTAGGCTCTGCGTAATAGACAGTTTCACCTTTGAGACAAGGAACATTGGTAGTCATGATAATGAATACATCATTCAGAGGAAAAATTGTGTCACTGCACTAAAAAGACTGGTGATGCGCATCTCTTCAAGGAGCAGTGCTTAAATTCTACTTTTATAATTATTGACAGTCTCCAATATAAACAGTTTGGATAAGATTGTTGACAAGTGGTTGGGTTTTAACTATTGTTACTGTATACTGTTATAGATTACATTCTGGATCCCTTTCAGTCTGGTTTCAGGCCTGGCATGGGACAGAAATCCTATTAGTTCATCTTATAGAGTGTTTATGGTAGTATTCTTGATTAGTTCATTCAGTGAGTTCCAGTAGGTGTATCAGTTGCATCCTTTTCTGGACCAGGAGGAAAAGGACAGTGATTAATATCTCTGTCCTAATTATATTATTGCAATTTGCTGAAAGTAAAATGGGCATTCAAGATGACTCAGAAGCTGCAACTGGCACATACTTAAATGCACTTTGTGTGGGTTGCACTGATTGTAAGCAAATCTCTGAGCCCTATTCAAGCTGATAGTTATATACCAAGAATGCCTAATATAGCTTGCACCATTGCTGTCACAGGGTTTTGTCATCTATATAGTCTGTCTAGCGATGGGAAGCTGCTGGTGCTTATCTGTGAGGGAATTTATCATATTGTTCTTTGTATAATAGCTCCATCACTATGGAAACGCTTCTAATAGCAATAGCAATAGCACTTAGATTTATATACCACTCCATAGTGCTTTACAGCACTCTCTGAGAGATTTACAAGTGTTAGCATATTGCTCCAACAATCTGGGTCCTCATTTTGCCAACCTTGGAAGGATGAAAGGCTGAGTCAACCTTGAGCCGGTCAGGATTGCAATACTGTATTCTAGCCTCGGTGCCACCATGGCGCTAATCTAAAGTCTGATTAACCCTCACCGTTTTCTTTTAGAAAAGCTATGTAAACAATCTAGATTCTAATATGATAATAGCACACCTGAAAAATGTAAGGGATTTTACGTTATTATGGCTTTTAAGTTGATTAAATATTAGCTAGTTTGGTGCAGTGGTTAAGGCATAAGGCTAAAAGCTAGGAAACCATCTGTTGTAGTCCCACCTTAGGCACAAGTTGAGAGACTTTAGTTGAGAGACCTTTGGCTCTCAACTTTCTCTCAACCCTAGGAAGAAGACAATGGAAAACCACATCTGAAAAAAAAAAAACCTTGCCAGGAAAACTGCAGGGACTGGTTATGGCAGTCTCTAAGACCAGACACAATTGAATGGGGAAAAAATACTCTATGCCAGGGGTATCAAACTCAAGGCCCACAGGCCTGATCTGGCCTGCGAGGTGCTTACTTCTGGCCTGCTGGCAGCTGTGAAAATGGTAAAGGACAGGCCTCTGCCTCACACGGCCCTCCCAGGCCCAATTTTCAACCTTGATGGCCTTCTGCAGCTCTCTGGCAGCGAAAACGGAGGCTGGGGAGGCTGCACGAACCCCCCCCCCCGAGATCCATTTTTGCTGGCAAAGGGCTTTAGGAAGCCATCCAGGCTGAAAACGGGGCTGGCAGAGGCTTCAGGAGGCCATCCAGGCTGAAAATGGGAGCCTGGGGGATGGTATGTGACCCCCCCATGGCTCCAGTTTCGCTGGCAGAAGGCTAGAAAAACAAACTAAAAGCAAAACAAAACAAAAGGAGAAATGTTTCCCCTTTTGCATTTGAGCATCCAAGAAGGGATGGGAAAGGACAAAGGGAAAGAGGAAAAACAAAAAGAAAAGAAGGAAAGGTTGGAAGAGAGCAAGGAAAGAAAAATAAGGAAAGAGGGGAAAGAAGAAGAAATGAGAATGAAGAGGAAAGGAAAAACAAGAAAAGGAAGGAAGGGAGGGAGGGAGGTCCTACCTTAGCACTTAGCCACCAACAGACAGCAAGGCTCCTCTGGAGGACAAGGGTTTGATGCTCTCCCTAGTCTCGCCTTCCTCCACTGGAGACAATGGATCCCCCAGCCCTGCCACCACACGTGCCCCAGACATGAGTGATATCGAGCTGGCCATGGCCTGGCCAGCCACACCTACCCAGCCCCCTGAGGTCAAACACAACCCTGATGTGGCCCTCAATGAAATCGAGTTTGACAACCCTGCTCTATGCTAACAAAAGTTCTATTAATCAGGCAATATAGATATCAATGTTTTCATCAAAAATCATCATCTTATTCCCTTTGGGAAGAATTACCGTATTTTTCAGAGTATAAGACGCTCCGAAGTAGCTTTTGGGGAGGAAAACAAGGGGGAAAAAATCTGCCTCTGCCTCCCAGCAATTTGCCTCCTTGCAGCAAACAGC
>JANHFL010003620.1:89389-109692 GCA_032468155.1 Oxyrhabdium leporinum | reverse complement strand
AAGGCCTGGGCCAGTCTATTCTACATAACAAAGATCTACCTCCTTCAGGCAGAGCCATTTAATTGCCCTTCATTGCACCACCCAAGTTTCAACCAAACTTAGCACAACCTACAAAGCTAACTATGACAAAGCTAGCTATGACAGCAACCAATCAGAATACTCTTCCTGTATACCAGGAAGTTCAAAACTCAGAAAGGGCATAAAACCCAGGTACAACAGGAACCCATCCTGTTCATCAATAAGCCTTCTTTCCAAGCAACTTCCATGAATCCAGTCTCTTTTTCCCCACTTGGAACTGAACCCAGGAGGATATTTCTTCCAACAGGGTCGTGAAGTAAAAGGGAGGGCAGCACTACCTTTCCCACATTTTATGTATTTATTTTGAGAAAAAAAAGGGAAATCCTCTCCAAATGGTCTTGTGAAGTGACTTTTTACATTTAAGGGAGATGAAAACAAAAAAGATAAATGAAATCTTTAGAAAGGCTTTACAATGTGGGGCCTTTATTGGAGATGGCTGTAAAATATAGCCACCACCTTTTGGGGAGTGGGGGTGGAGGTGAATCTAGCCTTAAATAGACTGGGGTCTGTTTGAAACTAAAATTACCCCTTTTGGCTACTTATTTGGATAAGCTGGCTGAAGTTAATTTCCTCCCTGCCATGACCCAGTTAAGCATGCCCTGAGAACTGCAAACATACCAGTTTCTAAGTCGACTTGAACATGTGTATACATCCCCATGTGCACCGTTATTGTTTGTTGCACCATCACCCAGAAATTATTTAGACAAGGTTTGGTGTTTTGGTCTGCCTATCAAGTCCTTTCCAAGGATCTGGGATATGCAGACATGGATGTTTGATGGTGTTGCTGATACGGTCACGGGATGTACCGAGTAAAGCTGCCTTTTGCCATTGACCGAGGGTGAATTTGTCAATATCAACAGTGTTCAAGTGGTGCTCCAGTTGGTTTTGTTCCCAGACACTCTAGCCTGTGATATAACAGTTAATCCAGAAAGCGGGGCAAAGCTTATTATTTCTTCATGTTTTATATGTTTTGAGGAATGTTCAACTGCTTTTTCTGTTTGCAGTCTTCCACATTTTTGCCATTGACTGAGGGTGAATTTGTCAATATCGACGGTGTTCAAGTGGTGCTCCAGTTGTTTTGGGATCGCTCCCAAGCCGCCTATGACTATTGGTACTACCTTTGTTTCTTTCCCCAGTCGTTCTGTTTCTATTTGCAGATCTTCCCGCTGATGCTATTCTCAATGGTCCATTCAGAAAGAACAATGGTATTTATGACCACCCCTGCCTTCTTTGAAATTGGCCGACGGTGTATGTGTGTGTGTGTGTGTGTGTGGGGTATTATTAGACAAAACCCAGAAGAGCGCCCGCAAAAGAACCTGAGAACAGGTAACTTCATCCTCCAAACGCTGCTTAGAAAGAACCCAAACGGAGGGAGGGAGGGAGGAGGGAGGGAGCGGAGCTGGAGCCAGAAAGTGCTGAGTCACCGCATGACGCGACGTCTCCCCCTATCACCTCTTCCTTCCCCTCGGCGCGCGCGAACCAGAAACCGACCGTGCGCGAGAAAGCGCCTATTCTCCGCCCTTGCTCCTCGGTCACGTGCCGCGCGATTCCTCTCCCGGGACGGTCAGAACCATACCGGAGAGGCGGCTGCCGGCGCCCTCAGCCTCCTTGGGTTACCCTTAAAAGCACCCGAGCGCGCGAAGCCAAGGCGGAGGGAGAGAGAGAGCGAGAGGGAGGGGAGGATCTCCTCACCCCTCATTTGGTGACGGCCGCCTGGCAAAGCGCAGGCTCGGGAAGGCGGCGGGAGCACCCTTTTCCCCTCCCTTTGCGCAGCCAACTCCCCCCCTACGCCTAGCCGCTAGTGGATTCTCCTTGCGTGTTTCCCGCCGCCTGAAGTAGTGTTGGGGGGGTTTGTGTGTGTGTGTTTTGTCGGCGGCTCCTGGCCAGCGCTGCTCTTCGGAGTTGTCACGGCAGCGGCCGCGGCTTGCCTTTTCCGCTCTCTTCCCCTCGCGCTCCCCTCGCGCTCCCCTGGCCGCCTCTTCCCCCGCAGAGCCATGGGGCTTCTGTCGCAAGGCTCGCCGCTCAGCTGGGAGAAGACGCAGCGGCACGCGGAGCACGTGCGCCAACACGGCATCCAGCAGTTCCTGCACATCTACCGGGCCGTCGGGGAGAGGCACAAGGACGTGCTCAAGTGGGGCGACGAGGTGAGCGCCCACCCCAGCGGAGAAGGGGAAGGGGACCCTTCGGAGAGCCGGCCTGGCTGAGTGGGGGTGGGGGTGGGGAAGAATCCTTCGGCTTCGTTGGCAAAGTCTTCCGATTGAGATAGGCCGCCATTCCCCTGTCTTTTCAGGTAGAAGGTCGGGGCTGGAAGAAGGGGAGGCTTCTGGCTCTGCGCCTTGCGAAAGGGGAGTGGGGGGACGACGAAGACGACGGGGGAGGCTAGAAAAAAAAGAAGAGGAGGCGATCCGTTTACTTAAACTGGAGTTTCCTTCAACGGAGCTTAGGTCTGAGGCAGCCCGTCAAGTTCCTTCCTTGTCGCTGAACTACCGGAGGCTGGTTTCACAAGCCAGCATCCTTCCTTTCTCTACCATTAACTGGAATATGTATCAAAAACAGAAAGGAGAGTAACATTTTACTTCCCCACCGGTTTCGGATTGTACCAGTGTGTGTGTGTGTGTGTGTGTGTGTGCGCAGACACACACACCAATCCGAAACCGGTGGGAAACTAAATGTTATCCTCCGTTCTGTTTTCGATTGCTTTTGCCCCGGACTTAGAAAAATTCCTTACATAGAAAAAAATCAATCAATATTAGCCTTATGGATTCCTGTCTTTTCTGACTGTTTAACAGTTACAAATTGCTCGTTTTCTTTTTCTTGCCTTGCGTTTTTATGTTAGAAGTACAATAACAACTGTAACTGGAAATGTTACTTTGGATATATGTTTGGATACCAGAAGGGTCAGATTACAGATGTGCGTGAATGAATGAATCTCTTCATCTGTAGGCAGTTTTATATTTATATTTCATTGTGCTCCATTCTATTAAAGATTAATGTCCTGTTAGTATGCTGTGTATTATAGTAATGAAAGCCAAACAGTTGTTTGTCTGTGGCCCCTATGATCTGAGTCTTGTATTTGATCGATATGTGCCTTGTAATGAGAATCCAGTAGCATCTTAATAAATTATTAGAGTATCAGTCTCACTTTTTTAATTTAAAGTGTTTATTTTTTTTAATGAGTTTTTTTAATTTAAAGTGTTTATGTATTGCTCAAGAGCTAGGGATGTTCTCAGAGCAATTGGCATTACTGTACTTACTTGAGGCATCAAATACTAACGTAGAGTTGGGTCATGGGAAGGATACTATTTGAAAACAATAATTCAGAATTCTCTTAATCAGTTAATTTTCTGAAATTGAATATATTCATCAATTGTGTTTTATTTATGAACAGTGTAAGCCATTTGTTCCCAGACACTCTAGCCTGTGATATAACAGTTAATCCAGAAAGCGGGATATCGACAACTTGCAAAGCTTATTATTTCTTCATGTTTTATATGTTTTGAGGAATGTTCAACTGCTTTTTCTCTATGTTTGCAGTCTTCCAAATTTTTTAGTAGGGAATTTAACAATTTCCATATGATTTTCAAAAAACACAT
This sequence comes from Oxyrhabdium leporinum, assembly GCA_032468155.1. Classification (NCBI taxonomy): domain Eukaryota; kingdom Metazoa; phylum Chordata; class Lepidosauria; order Squamata; family Cyclocoridae; genus Oxyrhabdium; species Oxyrhabdium leporinum. Next base: position 106,021 of record JANHFL010003620.1, on the reverse strand, counting down.
AACTACATTTCCCATTGAAAATGACTGTCAGAGGTAAATGAAGCTAGAAAAAACATTTAGTATGAATTGAATTGATCATTAATTTTATTGCTTGACATTGTACTTGAAACAAGTGTAAACTATTTCTAAATTCTCTTAATTGTTTTTTGCTAAAGCTTAGAGCCGTGTGTATGTAGATTAAGTAAAAAAATAACAGCATGAACTAATTGCTGACATCTTTTTGTATATAATTAGTTTTCTATGTCCAAATAATTTATTTCATTGTGAAAATGAGGCTTTCTAAGAATGAAAACTTTGTGCTTGAATTATGTTTATGTAACATTCATAATATATGAAAATAAAAATTTTGCCCATCAAATTCTCTTAAAGAGGGGTATTGACTTGAAGAGAAACCTTCAGATGCATTACAAATATACTTTGATAGTGACTTTTGAATACAATCTTAGGCAAATCCTATTTGAATCTTTTATCTAAATTGATACCAAAGAGGAGATTTGAAATCAAACTCTTTCTTGAGATCTTCTTTCATCCTCAAAGATTCTTAAGTGTCAATTTACAAACTCTGAAACTGAAATATATGTTGTGTGCTAATACTGAGGAAAGGTTATTTTTTATAGTTTAATCAGTTTGAAAATATTCTAAGATTGTGTTACGTGCGGAAATAGATCTTAGAACCATTTCAAAGGATTTAGATTATGCTTTAAAAAATAATCCATATAATTTTGTACATTAGAGCTATGTTAATTGCTCTATGCATTGCAAAAAAAGATTCCATAAGACAACTCCAGACTTGTGATGCCCAGGGGCATGGTACATTACAAACACTGAATGCCTGTAAAAAGCTTTTAAATAAAAAATAGCCGTACATATTTTTGTAATAAAGATAAATCAAGTAATTAAACTACAAATCTCACATTTATAAATACTGATGGATTCAAAGTTTAGGTAGGTTGCATTCATAGATATGTATTCATAAAAAGTAGAAAAAATGCATCATGTTACTGATTCCCATACCTCGTTAGTATAAACTTATATCAGGAACAGAATTTGCTATTTGCAAAGCATATGCTCCACTAGCCAGTTACAACCTTTCATCAAGATTGATAACTTTGTGCATTTGCTATAGTATAGAATTGTATAACTCTTGTATGCTTATTTTCCATTCCAGGAAATCAAGTTGCCAATAAAAAAATCTTGAAAAGTTATATATAAAGTGCATAGACATTAGTTTTAGAAATTAGCAAATTCTCACCAGGAATAAGAAATAGTGACCATATTTTATTGCTTCTCTTAGTTTTCCTGCCTGGAACAAAACAAACTATGAAACTTCTATTTGTGATTTGTTAAGCAATACATCTGTCTTGTTTCTTTTGTATCAAGCCTGGGTTATTAAAGAATGAAGTACCAAGAAAAAATACCCTCTAGCTTATGACTTTTGTATTAAGAGAGCTAGAAATCCAGATATAATATTAAGCTAGTGTTACCAAATCAGATCTGAAAAACTCTGGGTGACCATTAGATGGTTTATTTATTACTTTATGTCTAGTGATTATCCAGATTTTTGCAGATCATGTCTGGTAGGTGTAATTAAATACCAAGGGAGAGTTCCTGGTTCGTTAGCTGCTCTGCTGGCAGGAGGAGCAATTTTGAAGGGTTATGTTTGAACAGATTCCTTATATACATCCTAACTTGCCTTGCCAAGAGACAGATCTTTCAGATTGTTAAAACATGTATTTTAGCCTTGGGACAGAAATAAAAAGATGTGCCAGTTTTTATAATCAGGGTTAACAATATTGGACAGGTCTTAACTTGGTTAAAACTATCAATACTAACTAGAGTGTAATCACATTTCTAGCTTCTGCAATAGAATAGTGGCCTATGCTTTCCTATGCTTATTTCTGCTATATTTGAAATATGCTAAATTGAACATTAAAATTTCTTAGGGATGAATTTGAATTCCGTACAGATTATGTTCATCCCAGATACTCAGAAATAGGCCCCAGTGTTTTTGGTAGAGCTGACCCCCAGGAAACTGTATTGGATTGCAGTCCTAGTATGAACCACTGAGACTTGTTTTTAATTGTGATAGGATCTAATTTTAATAAAATAAAATTATAAAGACAAATTTTAATCTATAGGAAGCATGAGTTAAGTTTCAAAACAAAAATAAACTAGCAGACACACGTTCTGCTTTTAATATATATTTTACCAATAATAAATAGTATTCAAATCGTACAAATTACAACTTTTGTTAAAAGACATCTGATTTGGGTCCTTCTGATATTTAAATGTATTTAAACAACGGGGACTTACTTAACACGTAGAAAATAGAATCCATTCTCCTATTAATGTTTTTTAGTATAACATACCATATAGTGTATTTAAGATACCAAAACCTCAGTATTTTTCTGTTTTATTTTATTTAAAAGAAAATGCAGATACATACAAAAATCATAAACAGGAAAGAAACCTGGAGTTAAATTTTAAGATTTATGGAAGTAGGTGGACATACATGTACATATTCTTACACTAGTATAAAAGATCATCAGCTTTGGTTGTTGTAACTGTATGGAGAGATGTTGCTAAAGTTCTTATACTTTTATGTATATCCAAGTAAATGACACAGATAATGTTTTTCTATAATGCTCTTGTATAATAAAATGGGTTTACCGGTAGAATAATAATCTAAGTGATATCATTAGATTCAATCTGTAGTTTAAAAATTATTCTTTGTTATGCTTGAAATTTTTGCTTTTGTTAATCCTGAGTTTGCTGTACTGTGCTGTGGGAACATATAACAATGCCATTTCTTGGTATTAAGGTTACCAATTTCTCTTCCACTATATAAGCTTTTACTAGATTAGATGCATCATGTTTGCTTTTTAATACAAGATAAATTTGTGTTAGAAATCTAAAATTCAAGCTTAATATGAAACCTAAGCAAAAAGAACAGAATTTTTGGATCTTTTGCTGGTAGTACTCTCTGGTCTACAAACTGATACTATGTGATAAACACACCAAGGACCCCTGATAAACACTCTGCATAATCAAACTCAGCAAGTGAAAAGACAAACTAACTGCTTCACCACAATCAAATTTTTTTCTCATTATCTACCAACATGAAAAAATGAAAGAGCTTTATTTAACTAGAATTTGTGTTCTATTTGTCTTTTGAAATTGCCCTATAGGCTTGCTTCATATTATCTGTTGACAAAACACTGTCTATTGACAGAAAGTTGATTGTGCATAATCTTTTCAGAACTTCACAAATGCTGCCTAAGGAATTGGTTTCTGAAATATTTGTATTTGAAAAAGTCAATAGTTAATCTAAAGTTATATCATACTGCTCTTCTTTCTATAATCCATTCTGCCTAATCATCAAAACCTCTTCGTCAAAAATTCTTTTTTTATTCTTATGCAAAAAATCAACAAGAAGTTTCCAGTCACCAATAAACATAAAAATATTTTCTCTAATGAAATAATTTTATCTATTTATATTTCATATTTATTAAGTTAATTTATTTCAGCAAAAATTTGGCAACTTCAACCATTCTATTCTTTTCATCTTTCTGCATACAGTAATCTCTCTGCTATGATCATATATTGAAATAATCTTCCATGAATTTTTTTCTGTTTATTCATTAATCCTAAAAGGAAAGTTCTGGCTTCAGTTGAATAATGATCTTTAAAATCCTTTGTATCAAAGTATATATATGGATCCAATTTTTTAAAGGTTTTTACATGTCTACCAGGCATGATAAGACATCCTTTCATATTATTCACATTTCCAGCATAGATTTAAGCACTTCTATGCATCCCAGATAATTTTTCTGACATGTGCCAACAAAACATCATTTTATTTTAAAAAATGTCTCTTTTATATAATGCAGTATACATTTCTACCCCTTTAATCACATATTTTCCATTATTGCATCTATATTATAAACAAACTTCTTAGCCCACTTTATCATACATTCTTTAACTTCTTCCTATGTTTCAATTTCAGCAAAAGTTTGTACATTTAGAAATTATTTATTCATGATCAGTACACAAATGTATTTAAAATTCTGGCTTGCTTTTCTCCTTTGTTGAATGCCTCCAGCTAAGCACTGATTTGCTGGGAAATGCTTTAATTTAGATGCCTACACTGATCAGGAAATTGGATTTAATGTCTTCATTTGAAGGGACTTTAATGGGATTTAAAGTCCCTTCGAAATCAGTTTTTCTGTATTTTATTGTTTTATCCAATAATAAAGTAACATTGAGTTTCTAAGGTCTTTCATTTTTATACTACTTTGCAGATTTTCAAATATGAATTCTATTTTATTTTTGTCTGCACCAATGAAAGTCGGAAGTTGCTTGTTTTTTGTAGTTAGTTTCCTTATCCGCTGTATCCCCAATTTGGCTTTGCCCTCTTCTCTCAGTGTTTTCCTTATTCAAATTCAAAATATACATTATGCATTCTAATGAAACTTAGTAAAGGTATTATTATGTTTAAGTAGTAATTGAAGAGGCTATGCCCTGAAAAAATAAAAATCCCAGTTTCAGATGATCTGGGAATAACATTCTAGGTAAAGCAAGCATGTATTTGCAGATTATTGACAATAAAAATTATTAACAAGTGCATTGTTAATATTCACAATGCTGTGTTTTTCCTCCATTCTGTTTGCTGAACTGAAACAAAAGAAACAGGAAGATTTATAAGTAGCTTTAATAGTAGCCCATATATTGAAACTATAATAATATTTAGGAGACTAGAAGCAACCATCTTTTTCACTTAATTTCCTTTTCTAAATCTCTGTTTTGTGCTACCAAAACTGATACAGCTGGACCTTAAAAGTTACAGGGACAAGCTGAAAAGTTAAATGTATATTAGTTTTTATAGAAGAGCCTAAGATTTTTAATTGAAGAAATCATCTACCACATTAATGCTGCCTAATAAGCTACTCCTTTCTTCTCTGCTTTTTTGGAAGGAGAAGTGCTTTTAGAAGCAGTGGCTTTTACTGACTGAGCAAAGCAAGGAAATGGTGCTCTTGCTATAATCAAAGTAATTTGCTTTATTCACAATGCCTAGGATTACTCATTTTCTCAATATTTTGCTAAAATGCAATCAAAATATTTCGGTTAGATTTCCTGGAGATTATACATCACTTCTGTTTTGAACTTGAGCAAGGTGACTGGATGTGGGTGCTAGGATAGGTTTGAATAGCAGCTAAATTCTGTTTAGTTCCATTTTGTACAGAACGATGTCCTGTTATTTTCTGCACAAGGATGGCATTGTAAATAAATTGCATGTTGGAAAGGTTGATAAGAAGATAGCTTTGTCATTCCCATGAAGTCAGGAAAAAAAACCCAGTTTGAGTCCCATGAAGTCAGAAAAAACCCCCAAACTTGAGCAAGTTTGAATAAAACCATACTGAAAGGTATATAGTTTATATTTCCTAAGACATTTTATAATATTAAATATAATATACATACCTTTTTAATAGCCTCATTTAAACTTGTGACTTAAAAAGTGCTAGAATGGATTTTCATTTGGATTTTTGCTGTGTTTGTAAAGTTGGAGACTATAGTTTTCTATCATTCTGTTTACTTGCCTTCCATATTGTGAGTAGCTGCAATCTTAAAAGTGAAAATTTGTGACAACAAAATCTTGAGATAAACTTAAGTATAATGGACTGGAAGACAAACTTAGGCAGGCTTTCATCCTTGATCAAAACCATGCTGAGAAGACAAGAAACCACTGTGCGACTGCCGAGTAAATATTACTCTTTACTGATACATTGTTGGCAAAAAGGACTTGTAAAATTTGCAGCTTGATATGCAAAAATAAAAAGTCTATATTTTTAAATATTCCCATTTAGATAGAAAATACTACCATGACGTCTGCTTTTAAAAATTATAATTCCTCAGGTGACCAATTTATGAACTGTTAATTGTTTTTCTGTTTTATGAGGAGCTAAACATTATATTATGAACTTACATTGCCTTTTAGGTGGAATATATGTTGGTAGCTTTTGACCATAAAAATAAGAGAGCACGGTTGTCATTATCTGGAGAAGAAGTACTTCATACTTTGCAAGAAAAAGGTGAAAGAATAAATCCAAAGTAAGTACCAAAAGCTCATAGAAATACATGTTGAACTTTAGCCAGGTTATTAATCTGCATGTATTTCAATCTGTATTACAAGTCACTTTTGACTCCTGTTTGGACAGGTCCAAGGAGTTTTTACAGCAGTATTTTTACAAGTAGTCATTGCCATGAAAAAGGGTGATTGACCCTTTTAATTACGCAGCTGGCTAATACAGGCCAAAATGTGCAGTCTCTCAGTTGTAACTAGTTTCTTTAACCTCTTCACCAAATTGATTCTCATTTTCTAAACAATGGGAAATGCATTTTCATAAACAATACTTGTTTGCATGTAACCTAAAAGTGCTTTCAACTTGCGGATGTACTCACGCTATTGCATATTTTCTCCCAAAAAGTTGGAATCCCTAATAAAACACATTCTAAGCCAGAGTTCTAACATTTCTGGCTTTGCAGGCTGGTGGGAGAGGAGAGGGGATGGTTCCGCACACGCAGCCGGCAAGCGCACACACAGCTCCATTTGCATGCTCCTGCCACTCACCCAAATGGAGGGTGCACACTCCCCCTATCCACACAAGTGAGGGAGTACAGGTGCGTGTGCTCGCCAACCATTTCCGCAGCCTGGTTGCAATCCCCTCATGGCCCACAGGTTGGGGACCCCTGTTCCAAGTAAAGTAAGGTATTAGATTAAGCCATCCCATCCTGAGTCAAGATTTTTACCTGTGTTTGCGTGGTTCAGAGTTAAAAGCTATCTTACAGTTGCATGATACGTAAGTACACTTTGCTGTAGAAAATACTTTGTTTTCATTTGATTTTTTCAGCCACCCAACATTATGGAGACCAGAGTATGGAAGCTACATGATCGAAGGGACTCCTGGGCAGCCATATGGAGGAACAATGTCTGAATTTAACACCGTACAGGACAACATGAGGAAGCGGCGCCAGGAAGCTGCTTCGGTACTAAAAAAAGATGAAGCTGTTTGCACTGTCACATCATTTCCAAGGTTAGATTTTGTTTTTCTAATAGTTTGAAAATATAGTGGTTTCAAATGGCCATGACTCAGAAGAAAGTTGTATTACTAAAGCTATTTTTAAAAAGAGGAAGATTCACCATAAAGTATTTCCCATTTAGAGCCACTGCTACTTAGTTATATCTGCAGCAGTGCTTAAACGTTTGTGAACCTGTTTGAATTTTCAATATATAAGCTAAAACATGATCTGTTCTCCACACAAGTCCTAAAATAAAATAAAGAGAATCCAATCCAGCAAATGAATCAAAACGGTATGCTTGTTTGTTTATTTTTCTGAAGAAAATGATCCAAGCAAATCAAAAGGTTACTGAAAACTTCTGGTTTGACAAAAGTTTAATGAAAACTTCTGTTTGACAAAAGGCAAAGACTGCATTCCAGTGTAAGAATGTTATCTCATCTGAGAAACATGCTGATGGCAAACCTCAACCTATAACTGTAATGGACTTTGGAATTTCTCTTACGAATTTCTTTCTTAAGAGCCCTGGTGGCACAGTGGTTAAAATGCAACATTGCAGTCTTGCACCCTGCCCATAACCTGGAGTTTGATCCTGATGGGGCTCAAAGTTGACTCAGCCTTTCATCCTTCCAAGGTTGGTAAAATGAAGACCCCGATTGCTGGGGGCAATATGCAAATAATGCTACGACACTGTAAACTCCCCAGAGAGTACTGTAAGAGCTCTGTGGGGTGGGTATAAAAGCCAAAACGCTATTGCTATTCTGTTGTTAAGACATGATGGTCATAAGTTGAGGAGCCCATGTGACCAATCTGATTTTACAGCCTTTTTTGTGGCAGTGTATTAAGCTAATTAATTCATTCCTGTGGTTATCTTTTATCGAAAACCACAGAACACTGCAATTGACCATAAAGATGAGCTGGTTGCCAAAGGTCCAAGATGCAGTCTTGTGATCTTGGGGAGGGGTGCCGCCATCAGAATTCTGGAATCAGGCCATAAGTACCTTTTGCGGAGTGGGGTCTGATGTAATTTCAATCAACTACTAGGCGGTTGCTAAGTGACCAGTCATTAAGCAAGGACTACTTGTTTGGTTTGTGCCTGCTTTGCTGTCTCTGGACCAAAACTGCTTGCCATCATTAATGAAACCATAAATTCTGAATTGCACCAGTAAATATTGTAGGAAAAGGTCAGGGTATCTGTCCATCAATTGAAGCTCAAAACAAAGGGAATTGGGCAGCTAGACAAGTCATATCACTGAATGCTGGTTAAAGCAGAAGAAAGTTGATATTTTGGAATGGTCATGTCAAAGTAATTGGTACACCAATAACTAAAAAGAAAGATTTGTATATTTTGTCACTTATAGACTTGTACCTTTGGATTATTTGTCTCAATTAAAAAAATGAACAAATATAATGTTTTTTATTTGTTTGATTGAATTCTTTTTATTAAGCTTTAGAACTTCTGTGGTCATTTAGGTCATATTAACCCAAAAATGTTGAAAAGAGCACGCAAATTTTACATACCACTGTATGTATGTCGACCATTACAGATTTTGGTCAGTCTAAATGTCTACAGATAATCTGTATAAATGGTGGATTTACTGAATTTCTGTTAATTCCTTTATCATTTCAGTGAAGCATGCTCGTAATTTCTATAAAATAAAAATATGAAAAATCTAGTAGATTAGGCCAGGGGCCCATAGTTACACTGTGTGCACCATTATTATGCAAGTGACTATTTTGACCATATCATCATTTTTATGCATATTTTCCACCTCCAAGCTGTATAAACATGAGTGCTCATGGGATATAAGCATATCAGGTGATGGGTATTTGTGTAATGAGGCAGGGTGGGGCCTAAGGAGATCCACAGCCTACATCAAGGTATGCATAATTATTAGGCAGCTGCTTTTCTCCAGGCAAAATGGGCCAAAAAGGAGATTTAACTGATTCTGAAAAGTCAAAAATTGTAAAAAATAATAAAAAAAAATATTTCAGAGGGATACAGCACTCTTGAAATTGCTAAGATATTGGATGTGATCACAGAACCATTAAATGTTTTGCTGCAAATAGTCAACAGGGTTGCAAAGAAACAAGTTGAGAAAAAAACTCACAAATTAACTGCCAAAGATTTGAGAAGAATCAATTGTGAAGCTAACAGGAACCCATTTTCCTCCAGTGCCGTCATATTCCAGAACTGCAGCCTGCCTGTCAGAAATGTGTATTTGTAAATTTTGAGTTGTTTATTATTCTGACTTTAACAGATAAAAATATAAACAAGTGAGATGGGCAAATTTCCATTTTTCATTTACTTGCATAATAATTCTGCACACTAATAGTTGCCTAATAAGACTTCCTGTTGACATTGCAGCAAGAACAGCTACAAAATAGCGGCGTTCTGCTGAGTTCTGTGAAATCCAGCTGGTAACTGCTGCTAAGAGACCCTACAGGGTCCTAGCCACCTGGAGGGGCGGTGAAGAAAGGAGAGGCGCTTTGTAGACCACGAGGAAAATTGCACTTTCCTCCTTTGGTCCAAAGAAAGCTCTCCTGAACAGCAGCAGGGACAACGGCCATTTTTGCAAGTCACAAGCTGGGACGATAAGATCTGTGCTGGAGCGGTGTGTGGACGGAAAATTGAAACTATGTGAGACAATTTCCAACTTTTACATTAGAGATTTTATCCAAGCTAAAAAGTCCCCGTCCCCCCCCAAAAAAAATTAACTCCAAGCAGTAAAAAAGCAGCGATCGGATCATAGACTCAGAGATGAAAGAAATGCTCAATTGAAACTTTAAAACAAAGAAAGTATGAAAAAGAATTAATAATAACTTGAAAACTGATTACTAGGAGACTTTGCTTTTTACGTTTATTTTTAACCCACTTCTGCCTGATAATCAGCAATGGGATGCTGTTTAATGCTGGAATTGGGAACAGGAGAGCCATCTACTGGAGGAAGAAGAGCATTACATTGTGGGAATCTAACTGAAAGTGACAAATTGTTTAAGGGAAAGTAAATAGCACTTGGCAGGCCATCTGACCTTGATTCTATCGGCAGGCAACTTGGAGGTTTGGAAACATCTAGTGAGCTCTCTGAAATTCTCTAAGGCAAACTAAACAGCAAATAAACTTTTATTAAAACCATTTACTGAATGATAAATTTGAAAGATTGGAAAAAACTTCGGTCAAATTTTGATTTGAACTATTTAAGATATCTGACAGAACATCCTATGAGACTGGGGGGGGAGAGAAGAGATAGAAGATAGAAGAAAAATAAAAGAAGAAAAATAAAATGACTTTAAAATTTGGACAACTGGGAAGAAATAAATTGGAACATTATAAAGACTTTAAATTGCCAAACAACTTCTAAGGACTATTAATTGGGGTACAACTTTGGGACTGACTAAATTTTAGTAATTGTGGAACTTTCAGATATTGGGATATTGAGCTCTAGGGGTATATTGAGTAACTGATACTAAACTACTGCAAAATGACTCAACGGAACAATAGAGGTGTATGAAGAAATATTGATGCTTAAAAGTTTATATGAAACCATGACAAAGAATCACAAGGAGTTAAGGGGATTGTTCAAAGAGAGAGAGGCAAGTGTAGAAGACCTTCAACAAATGGGGGGAAAAGAGGAACAAAATACTCAGAAAATAGAGGGAAAACTAGGAGTGGGAGAGAAGACAAAACAAAATCAACCACAAGAAGATGGAAGATATTGCAGGGACAAGAATAATAAGTACTAATCAAATAGATATTTCCCTAAGAGTCTACAAGAGAACGGCGGATGGCAGGGGGGGGAAGGGAAGTCTCCCCAAAATAATGAAAGGATCATGGATGGGTGCTCAAATGATACGGCAGGAAAAGATAAGGAGCAAGCCAGAGGGAATATCTAGTTGGTATAAAAATGGTAGAAAGAGACATAAGATTTCAAGAGGGACCAAAAAGTCAATAAATGATGAAACCTCAAAAGGAGTAAGAGATGACGAATAGAGATAAAACACTTTTCAATATGGTGAATGTATTAGAAATTAAGAGGTAGAAAATATAAACTAGAAAAATAGAATAGATTAGATAGATAGACAGACAGACAACAGAACTCACTATAATTATAAGCAAATCAAGATTAGGAGGTGGAAGTTCAGGATGTAGTAACCTAAATGTAATACTGTTATTAAAATGTTTTAAAATATATTGGAAATAATAACTTTAGGGGAATTGGAGGTATAATTCCAGGATTGATTAAATTTGGTTAATGATTGGTTGTATGGGTGTCTATTAATAATTGGTAAATTGGAGTTATGGTGGAACATTTCATAATCTTTAAAGATTAAAATACTAATGATTAAATAAGGGATAAATATATTGGGTGAAGAAATGTTAATGAAGCATATAAGTACAATGTCTAACAATTGGGATATTGAATTTATGGTGGAATATTGAATAATTTTTGAATATTAAAATACCAATGATTAAACGGGATAATAGACATATTGCATGAAGAATTGTTATCGAAGCATATAATTATAATGTGCAGGTTAAGGTTTGAAGTTGGAAGATTTGGATTATGTATACGTAATTGTATTATTGTTAGCATTGTGTTAAAATAGATTGACCCAGTCAATACACTGTCCACTAAATATGTATGGAGGTTAAAAGAAAATTGCTAATAAAATTATTATTATTATTATTATTATTAATAATAATAATAATAATAATTGCCCAATAATTGTGCACACCTAGATATTCTAAGAAAGCCAAAACCTCACTTTTACTTCCTTAAAAATTCAAGTTTGAGGTTTATTACCATTTTGAATTGACTGAGAGCATTGTTCAATAATAAAATCAATCCTCAAAAATACAACTTGCCTAATAATTGTGCACGCAGTATATATTCTAGCATTCCATGTTAGAGTGTCCAACTAGATTGTTTAGGAAGCTCAGAGATAGGAAATTGACTTTTCTGCTACCTCTTTCTAGCAGCCAGTAATCAAATCATGGCCTCTGTGATTGTAGAGATAGCAAGTAACATCAAGATTAAAAGTCATTGATACTATAATCCTCCATGAGTTTGGCCAGCCTCCTTTTAAATTCATTAAAATTGGTGGCACTCATCATGTGTGATGATATCAAATTTCTTTACAAAAAGTATGCTTTAGTAGAGTATTATGTAAATTTTAATTTTAGCTGTTTTTTAGATTTGATCTGGAGTTGATTTGATTGAATCAGATGCTGAATAATTTGATGATTTCAATCCATTTGGAAAAAAGAATAAACTTGATTCAGTCCTTCGAATATAAACATCAAATAACTTCATTTTTTCAAATTTTATTAGAGTTGATCCATACATCCTAATGTTTAGCTTAATGAGTGATGTTTAATACATTAATACATTTAATACACTATAACAGTGATTCTCAACCTGTGGCCCACAAAGCCCTGGGGGGCTACAATGTTGTTACTTGAAGGCTTGAAGAAATGTTAGGATTTAAATCTTAAGTCCTGGGGGTGGGTGGCGATGGTTCTTGACCACCAAAGGTCTTTAAAGAGGTAAAGAGAAAGTTAAGAACCACTGCACTAGAAAGTTCCTTTCTACTTAGAAAAATATTCGGTAAATTTCTTACCTGTTTTGGATCAGTTTTTTGGGCAGAAACAAGACCAACCTATTTTAATTAGTTAGATAAAATGTGCATTTACAGAGTGCCTGTAGCCGTTTTGAATACTGTCTATAGATAGAGTTGTGCCAAACACATAAGTACTATTCTTAATAAACTTTGGTTTTACCTTTATTCTGGAATATTTCTAATATAACTTTACTAAATGAATCTTTGTCAACTAGAGATCTTAATTTGATTGAATTTATAGGTTAGGTTGTCCAGGATTTACGATACCAGAGTATCATCCAACACCTATTGAGACGGGAGCCTCGAAGTCTCTTTTCTTCCCAGATGAGGCTATAAACAAACATCCCAGGTTTAGGTAAGTATGTTTTGAAGAGGAATACAGATGTACTCAAAATGCAGATAAAGTAATATATGATAATTAATAATAATAATGATAATGCAAATTTAAATTTGGTGTGAGATTCACCACTCATGTTGAATGTAGTTACTCTTTCTATAGATACTATTTTAGTTTTAACAATGCCTTTAATAGCATCCTTTATAACATTAACTCCACAGGCAATGCTATTTTAGAAGAGATTCAGAGCTAGCTTGTTTACCCAAAGTTCCAACCATTGCAGCGCCTCTGCATTCATGTGATCAAAATTTGGGTTTTTGACAGTATATTCACTCTTACAATGGCAGGAGCACTGCAATTCCTTCCCCGCCATAGGCTAGAGGGCCTCAGCCACCTTGGCATCCTCTCTACCCCCACCCACACTTGTGGGAGGCCTGCCCCACTATGTCTAGTCCAGTTACCTTTCACTGCAGTTGCTGACAGATGTGTCCAGCCAATGTAAGGCATATCTAGAAAGCTAACGAAGGCAATGGTTCCTCAAGTCTACAGAGGCAATTGCTTTATGAAGGCTGACCAGGAACAGGAACTTCTCTGGCTGACTTCTTGTTCCTGGCCAATTTTGAGAAAGATTGCTTCTATATTTGAGAGGAAGATAAGACAAATCTTTCTCAAGGCTGGCCAGGAATAGCTCCACAGACAGTCCAGTGTATTCTGCTTACTCTGTTGTAATTCTTTTCTCTCTAATCTCTACTGAGCGAGGTGGGGGGAAGCAGATCAGACACAGGACAAATAGGATACCGAAATTATTTTTTATCTTTTGTTCCCTCAGCAAAACAGAAAAAATGCATTGAAAAAAGTGACTTATGACCGTTTTTCACACTTGTGACCAATGCAGCATCCCCTTGGTCACATGATCAAAATTCGGATGTTTAGCAACTGACTCATATTTATGACAGTTGCAGTGTCCCGAGGTCATGTGATCACCTTTTGCAACCTTCTTAAAAGCAAAGTCAATAGGGAAGTCAGATTCACTTAACTATTACTAACTTAATAACTGCAGTCATTGACTTAACAACTGTGGCCAAAAAAGAAGAAGAAGCTGTAAAATGGGGCAAAATTCATTTAACAAATGTTTCACTTAGCAACAGATATATTGGACTCGTTTGTGATCGTAAGTTGAGGACTACCCGTAATTGTTGCCTTGCAGTATAGACAAATAAGTAAGCTCTCTTCTGACATTATTTCTCATAACTCTGTATCAAGATAGTGTTGATGCTTCATATAATTCACTGAATGCAAATGTAATCAGTTTTAATCAGCGTATCAGGTTAGGAAACCCATAAACCAAACATTAATCTAAAAAGTTTTAAAACTATTGAAAAATGTTTGTTTTGAGACAACATCTCAATATTTTCTTTTTTAGTACTTTAACAAGAAATATTCGACATAGAAGAGGTGAAAAAGTAATTATAAATGTACCAAGTAAGTGAAAAAAGCAATTTACTGTTAAAATAAATTTTTTTAAAAATTAGCCAGGAGCTTAACCTTTTCTCAAATGTCTTATTCAGTATTTAAGGACAGGAATACTCCATCACCGCTTATAGAAACATTTCCTAGTGATGATGGTGAAGCAGCAAGAGCAGCTAAGCCCGATCATGTATATATGGATGCCATGGGATTTGGCATGGGCAATTGTTGCCTTCAGGTAAACTCACTGTAATAAATATACTGTTAAGTATTTTTTTACTGCTCTCTTTTGGTTTTTTGTTGTTTTCATAACAGCCGTTCAAATTTTTCAGTCATATATTCTGTAGCCAGATTTTATATATTTCATGCATGTATTTTCCCTGCTGTTCATTGCACAGCTAGGCACCTTTTTTCTCCTTTCTAGAAATAATAACTTAATTCAAGTGCCATGCCAAGCTGTGGTATTGTTAGTGTTTTATAAGCAACCGATAGACCAGTAGTAGGCAGCAAATAATACAAGATTAGTAATTTTCTACAAGTTTATCATCTAATAGACACACAAGGAGGAAAAGTGAGGGGTAATTAAAGCAGTCATAAGAAAGGAGGTGGAAAAATAATAGCGCAGTAGAGAAAATTTGAAAAATTGCATTGAATAATGTGAGAGACTGAATTCTTAAACATGTGAAGGCAGTGAGTTGCAAAAATAAGGTACCAATAAAGCAAATAAAACAATTAATTAAATGTAATCTTATTTAAAGAGATTGGCATGAAAGAAAAATAGAGGGTTGCACAATGTAAAGCAAAATAAAAGGTCATGAAGAGCACTGATGTATTTAAAAGTGCACATCAAATTTGTAAATTAATTTTTCAAGTGAAAGATTGTTACAAAAATGACAGATCCTGGTATTTATGATGAAGAAGAGTAAGATGACTGATGTGAAGAATGAATGTCAGTATTCTTAGATGAGTTAAAGGGAAAAGGAAGGACACATATAGGACAGGTCCTGCAAAATATAAGTGAAAATGTTCAATATATGACTAAAAAGGCAACATTTTGCTCTTTACATTTTAATATAAGTAGTCCTCGGCCTGCAAGCATTTGTTTAGTCACCATTCAGAGTTACAGTGTCACACTAAAAACAGTGCCTTATGACCAGTTCTTACGCTTATATCTGTTGCAGCATCCCCATGATTAGGTGATTAAAATTTGGGCGCTTAGCAACTGGTATGTATTTACAGTGGTTGCACCACTCCAGGGTGATGCCACTCCAGGATGATTGCCATTTGCAATCTTCCCAGCCAGCAAAATGAATGGTAGAAGCTGGATTTGTTTAAAGACTGCATTATTCACTTAACAGCTGCAGTGATTTGCTTAACAACCATGGTGAAAAGGTGATTAAATTGGACATGACTCATTTAACAACCATTTTGCTTAGCAATGGAAATTCTGGTTCCAGTTTTCATAAGTCAGAGACTATCTGTACTGAAATTGTCATAAATCAATTTGTGATTTGAAACTGAAATCTTGAGTGAGTCTGCATATAGGTACTTTTTGTTTCGGAGGAAGAAGGAAAAATGGTGGAATGCTGTGCTTATCTTTCTTTCCGAAATGAAATATGTCATGGAACAGTGTTGAAAAGCAAAGAGTGCATATGATAGTGTTTGTTATGCCTAGTGGCAATGAGATCATGGAAGGAAGAAACAGGGGACTTAATTTCCACTGTATGAACCCAAGTCTGCAGGAAAGAAATAGTCTTGCAGTTAAAAATTAAGTGGACTCATTTTTTATAATTTCCGGAAAATGTAGTAACATTGACATGCACTTTTAACATAAATCATGATAGATTTTTATTTATTATACAGGTGACATTCCAGGCCTGCAGTATTTTTGAAGCAAGATATCTTTATGATCAGCTAGCCACAATCTGTCCCATTGTGGTGAGTGAAATCATTTTGTTGCTGTATACATTTTTATTCAGAGACATACCATATCTTTTGGAGTATAAGACGCACTCCCCCCCCCCAAAAAAAAAAGAGGGTGAAAATTTGGGTGTGTCTTATACACTGAATGAGCCCCACCCACCCACTGGCCCCCACCCTTCGGCCATTTTCGGCCTCCACGCATCTCATTT
>JANHFL010003620.1:70259-82200 GCA_032468155.1 Oxyrhabdium leporinum | reverse complement strand
AAGATCTAGCAAGCTGTCTCCTCTCCAGCCTCTCAGCTGTGTCTCCCCTCTGCAGCTCTGTTTAGGCCTCTGCAGGCCCTGCCCGGCAGTTTGCTGGACAAAACAGAGCTCTGTGTAGGCCTGTGCAGTCCTTGCCCACCCTTCCGAACCTCCATTGGCCAGCAAAATGCAGGACGAATGATGTAGAGCCTCTGCAGTTCATAAGGGTGAACAGCTGCCATGGTGCTGCAAGATTTGTCATTTCAGGACTTGTTCATAAACACTGAGGGAGTGCTGATTGCGTAACTTCCAACGTTCACTAAGGGAACGCTCGTAACGCGGGCATTACCTGTAATAATGCAAGGATGACTTACAATAGCAATAATAAAAATAAATCACAACAAAACCAAATTAATTAATTAAATACAAATACTGCAATTTAAAAAAATGTTAAAAGATAGTAGTAACAAACTGTTCAACTCAAATGTTCTTTGGGGAAAAAATTATGTTCTAGCATGTTAGAAGAGAATTCTTAGGAAAGAATACTCCACAAGGCTAGAGCTGCGATTGTTAAGCACGGTCTCCTGTTAAATTGCAATCTTTAGTAGCAATTGTTCTTATCCGCTTAATTGTTTATAGAGGTAGTCCTTGCTTTATTAGTGATTGGGATCCGACTTTCTGTCACAAAGTGAGGATGTTGAACCTTTGTTCTGTGTGATTAATCTAAAATTCATAAAATTTGCTCTAAATAGGATTTTCTTAATTATGCATTTAATTTAGTGAGGGAATCACTGAAAGTTGACTAAATTATTTCAAGGGTTTAGGCACATGGAAAAATCATAGATAGATAAGATAGCATGTTTGAAGATAAATAAGATAGCAATAATTCCAAAAGACAATATTGGGTTAGAACTCCATTTGTAATCATAGAATTCTGGTTCATCCTGATTTTTGTCTTACCTAATCGAATTTAGTAACTATACAAATCTATGCAAAACTAATGAAAATATGCTCTAAAGTACAATTTCTAAAATCTTCTGACTAGAAAGTTAACTACACTTGTTTCCATCTTAGCAAGAAACCCAGTGTAACATTTTCTCCTTATCCCCCTTTCTTAGGTGGATGAAAACATGAAAGTAGCTCAGAAACGAGATGCTGTCCGGCAGGGCATGTTTTATTTTAGAAAAGACATTTCTAAAGGTATGCTGTTTATTTTCTGGTTGATTTTATTACATTTGAGTATAGAATAAATGTAGAACAAATTGGCTTCTTTGTTTGTGTTCTTCACTCAAACTTATTGTTTTTTAAAAGGTGGCAATGCAGTAGTGGATGGATGTGGTGCAACTCAAAATGGTACAGAAACAGATGGAGAAGAATATACGTTAATGAGCATAGATACAATAATTAATGGAAAGGTAAGATCAGCTATTCATGCAGTTTGCCATATTTTATAGATTTTATGAAGAGTTAGATTAAGAATCAGGATTGGAATATAAAGTAAGCAAGTAAGAAATTCTGATTTTGGTCTTTCCTTAGCTGAGGATAGCAATCATAAGAAAATGACTTACCTTGGTTTGGCCTTTAAGAGATCTTTAACTCATTGTTATTTTAATATGTTAATTTCAGAAATGAACTGAGGCAGGAAGGAATAATTTTAAATGACTATCCTGGAACCTAGAGGGTAACAATACCATTGTATATAGTTACACATGCTTTTCAGCCTATCAAGTCTAGATATTAAAAAAAAGGAAATTATTGAGAAAAAAGAACTAAGAGGGGAAAAAACTACACAAAGAAACAAGAAACAAAATTTGTGAACCCTTTTGAATTTTTGACTATTATAAATAGTTTTGTAAACTTTTCCAGTCTGGTGGTCATCCACAAGTATTTTTAAGGACCTCAAAAATCTCCTTTGTTCTAGCCATGCCACACTTCCACATACCTGTGTTGTGAAGACCAGATTTTTGTAGTGAATACCCAAAATTTTATTCTTGAAATAAGGGCTGGACTTCCCACACTCACACCTGATTGAAATACCTGACTCTAATTTTCTCTTCAAATGAAGTGATAATTCTAGAGGCGCCATACTTTTCCCTCACAAATATGTAGCTTTGGCTCATTTTCCTCAGAAATAAATGAACAAGTATAAAATTTCTGTTTAACCGGGGGCTTTATCCAGTTTTAGGACTTGTGTGGGAAACAAATCATGTTTTGGGTTGTATTTATGTAGAACTATTGAAAATTCATAAAGGTTCACAAACCGTTAAGCACCATTGTACATAGGAAATATTCCAAATAAAACAGGTAATATCAGTTTAGTTGCTCTCGGTTATTATCTATGCTGGACCTCAATAAAGAAGTGAAATCAAGCAGAGAATTTTAGATCTTAATATATAAAATGACAGGTTTGATATTTCAGACTTCTGCTACAATAATCTCATTGTTCACCTAATATTTTTGTAATATCCAGGTGCTGTCCCATAAGGCATACTTACGCCGATATTCCATCTTGTTGCTGATAGGGAGATACAATAATATGTCCTACCAAGAGCATTTGTGTCTATGTTCAGACATTAAAATTGAAACAGTTGAATAGGAATTCCAGAAATGCTATTTCTTGGAAGATGGACCTAATCTCTCCACCAATCATAAATTACTAGACTGATCCCAACAGGCAATTCTGTCTTTCCTATTAAATTATCAGGCCTGCAGAAAAGTCTTCCTAAAAGTGGCCAAATTCTATACCAGAAGAGGTTAGAAACAAATGGATCTGAGCATAACTTAGACATGTACAGTTTCTGCTTTAAACAGGACTTTTATGCTAGATATTCTGTATTCTAGTTCTCTTTTGTTTACTATTGTGTATACATTTAAAAGCTACCTAATTATTCTAGTGACTGCTTGAACAAGGTATTGGTTTACAGAACATATTCATAGGGTTGGGGTTTTTTTTTGCAGAGATGATGATTGACAGTGATTATTTGAGATGTAGCTTAGATATTGTTATGTAAATGTTCCCTCTTCTTGTACCTTCCTGTTTAATACTATTCTCACTATTTTATACAATGAGAATAAGTGAAAAGCAGACTCTTGAGAGACTAGGTGTTGCTTTGTTTCCTTTCTGATGCCCAGTAGCCAACCAGAAAATTATCCAGCAGCTAACCTAAGTTTCCCTGGACCCTGTTATTCAGTAATAAAGAAGCTGATTATATTTCTGTAATTATGTCATAGCCGTAGTCATCATTTTAGCCATTGTCTATCCACTCCAGGATGAAGGTCTCTTCCGCATGCTTCCAACCCCCATAGTCTTAAGCTTCCATAGGCAGCCTGATTTAACCCGGTGATTCTTAGCACCCTCTGCCTTTGGGCAGGTCTTCCTGCTGCCATGGGTGGTTGCCCTAGGGCCTTTGGGGAATGAGAGCTGTTTTTGAGGTTGTATTGGCATATGGAAGGAATAGACCATAATCTGCCACACCGGTCCAGTGCGGGTTGGCAGATGTGATCAGTGTTAGTCTGAGGTATCCATCATGAACTTCCCTATCACATGGGAGACATGTCATAGTAAGAAGCATTATATGGAAAAGTTTTTATTTAAAATTTACATTCAATGAAAAGCATAATCTGATCTATAGGCTTACCAATGTTAATGTTTTCATATCCTTTAGAGGGCAGTCTTGTGCCATGTCAAAAAGCAAGTGGAAAAGTAAATATTTTAGCAGTTTTATGTCAACACTGGTTTAACTTTTGTAGGAAGCCGTATTTCCAGGATTAATTCCAATTTTAAACTCTTACCTTGAAAATATGGAAGTGGATGTGGATACAAGATGCAGCATTCTAAACTATCTGAAACTAATTAAAAAAAGAGCATCAGGTATGAATAGACATTTGATGTTATAGGCAGTTCTCGACTTACAGCACTGAAAAAAGTGACTTATCACCATTTTTCACACTTACAACCATTGTAGCATCCCCATGGTCATGTGATCAAAATTCAAACACTTGGTAACTGGTTCATATTTATGACTGTTGCAGTGTCCCAGGGCCATGGGATTACTTTTTACAAGCTTCTGACAAGCAAAGATTCACTTAATAACCATGTTAGTAATTTAACAACTGCGGTGTTTCACTTAACAGCTGTGGCAAGAAAGGTCGTAAAATGGGGCAAAATTCTCTTAGCAACTGTTTGGCTTAGCAACAGAAATTTTGGTCTCAATTGTGGTCTTAAATCGAGGATTACCTGTATATGGGTTGTCAAGTAGGAAAAAATGGTGTTCTAGAGATATAATATCTAAAGTCCCAAGTCTGGAGTTTACATATTTCTGTTTTAATTTATTCCATCTCTTGTATATCTGCTCCTATTTACAAATAAATACTTT
Source organism: Oxyrhabdium leporinum (assembly GCA_032468155.1). NCBI lineage: Eukaryota > Metazoa > Chordata > Lepidosauria > Squamata > Cyclocoridae > Oxyrhabdium > Oxyrhabdium leporinum. Next base: position 77,845 of record JANHFL010003620.1, on the reverse strand, counting down.
ATTTCTCCCTAAAAGGCCAATGATAACTTTGCCATTTTTTATTAACGTTTTGTCCCTTATTTTATTATTTTGTCCCTTATTTATTTTGTCCATGATTTTATTATTCTTTACAAAAGTATAGGTAATATTCAGATTTTTTTTGTTGTTTTTTTCATTGACAGATCTGTGGTTTACAATATAGTATAGTAACCTAATGCTTTACTCTTAACTCCATTTAATACTCTTTGTATGTAATTTTGAAATTTAAGGTGACGTTTTAATGAAGGCTAATACTTAAGAGTAAATAAATGGAAAGTTATATGGGGAGATAATGAAGAGAATTTTAATGCATATCATATGACTTCTCCACTAGGCGAATTAATGACAGCTGCTAGATGGATGCGAGAATTTGTTGCAAATCATTCAGAATACAAGCATAATAGTGTGATCTCAGAAGAGATGAATTACAGTCTGATGTGGAAATGCAACCAAATTGCACAAGAGCAAGTTGAATGTCCCGAACTGCTTGGAGTGGGCCTAAATAAGCTAAAATACAGTGGAATTAAAGCCACTTCTTAATGAAGTTTTAATTTGATATGTAATCTGTAAAATATCTAAAGGAACACTAGCCACACTACTGCAGTTTCATGATGCGATGATCAAATGTTTTATTACATTCTACAGTGGCCAATCTCAGCTTTCTCTTAAAACTTCCTACAGTAGGTACATTCTTCTATTTAAGGTTTATACTATGTACATGTAAATAATATATATTTTTGATTTAATACCGGTGTATTTTAGTATCATACTAAAAGTCATTGTGAAACCCAACTTAATACCTTTTTACATACTTAATCTGGAAAAATGTACTGTTTTATCAAACAGCTTTGCAAATGTAACATATTGATTCTTGTATATTATCTGCATTCCAGAGCTGAATGTTTACTCTGACTGTTGTTATCTGGAACGCAGTGAATAACCTAACTGTATTTTTTCTAAAATGAGAATGATTCATACTTTCCTGTTCTGCGGTAAAAAATGGTGCAATCTTAAATCTTGCTGAAATTAGTGCTAGAAAACTTAACTGACATCTATAAAACTACATTTGTAGTCATAGCTAAATTCACAGTTTTGGATTTAAGTAGATCTTGGTCCCAAATCCTGGTAGGATTAATAAAAGTACTTCCTCTTTAAATCACTTGGGTGTAAATTAATACTACGTTCTTGTTGCCCGAAGCTCCTATCCCCTCCAGTCAGCCAACGTTTTGCATTATGTGTTCTTAATTTCAGATTTCAAACTCTAGGAAAAAAGGCATGAGATGCAAATTTATTCTGAACTGAAACCCCCATCCTTTTGGATCAAAGTGTCCTTTTAAAAAAAAAGAGATTCTTTTAGCTCCAGTGTGGTTTTTATAAGATTCTATTGACATGCTAAAGGAATTGACAAAGCATTCCGACCAGAATTCCCTTCCACTTCTTGATATATGATGTAGCCGGTCCAGTATATGAAGAGGTCAAGTTGTTCTTACTTATTTTAAAACAAACTTTGCAAAATCTGAAGCCTCACTGTAGCAGTTTGGGTTATAAAAATAAACCAAATGTGGCAAAACAATAACCAGCAGAAGAATGTTCACGTGTACACACCTTTAACACCTCTGGTGTGATATCCATGTACTCTTCAAATTTTTCCCTGCTATAACTATGGGAAGAGAAAATCATGAAAACGCATGAATGTTTATGAATCGGGAATCTAACGTACATAGGAACTGTAGAAAAATACAGCCAGTTTCTGCTGTTGTACATAAAAAAAAAAGATTTAACCCAAAGGTTTTTAATACTAAGTGACAGAGTAGTGAGTAACTTTGCAGCAGCTTGTGGAATTGAAATTCACGGTTAAACTATGCTATGTATGAGAAAGTATTTTTAATTTGATAATCCTAAACAGCTCATAACCTGATTTTCCAGGCTTTGCTTCTTATAAGAGATAGCAATAAAATTCTTCCCCTCACTTTTTCCTTACAGTACACATCATTTTCATGTATCCTCATACTAGATATTTTTTTATGAGATTTGTAGTTTAGCGTTTGAAGCCGGAAGCTTAGATCTGCCTGTGCCCCAATACAGCCATGTCTGCAGTAGGAGCCAAGAGCTATTTCTGCTCCCAGGTTGTCATTCAAACAAACTGTACATCCAGCGTAAAATGAAGGTTCTGCCAACAAAAAACTCCAAACAATTCAAGTCTCGACTTGAGGTACTAAACTTTATTAATGTCAGGTAAAAGCCACATATTATTCTACTGTCTGACATTCCAAGAAGTGTTTGTTTTAAACAACATACAATACACGGAACTGAAAGGAAGAAGTTGTGCCCTATAAACGGAGAAACATTTGGTGGAAGTATTAGTATAACATTGCCAGAATAGAGATTTTCTTCACTCCCCTCATGGTACATATTTTAAGATACTCCAATCACATGACTGGAAAGCTATAATAAATTTTCTAGATTCTAGTAATTCTGCCATACTTTTTTCCATGCAGATATTCCTAATAACTTCTTTCATGATTATAAAAACTGGGCTATTCCACACTAAGAAACCTATGTGAGACCATTTTTTCAATGCAGGCCTTTGAGGGATAGTAGTGATTCTAGTATGGGTACATTGGGGCACAAGCAGCCATATGTCTGAATCTCAAAAGTCACATTGAGTGTCAACTCTACAGGGTAGACCAGATAAAGACACTTCTGCAGGAAAGTTGAACTGTACTGAGACACAGAAGCAATCTGGAAAGTCTGATTATATGTTATTTTTGCTCCTCCTTATTACCCCCATTGAGTCAGGAAAGAGTCAGCCTGAGCCTCTTCCTGATGCAGGTGGTCCTCAACTTGTGATCAGTCACTTAGCGAACATTCAAAGTTAAGGCAGACCCCAAAAGCTATGATGCAGTCCCAAAGTTACGACCACTACCTGTCCTATCTTCTTTCCAAGGCTTGAGAAATGATTGGTTTTTTTAAGAGCTGCTCGATATTTCATTCAAGTCCATCTCTGGCTCTGGTGTGAAAGAAACTGGTCTAAGACAAACTAAGGTATAATGTGTTTTGCTTGATGTGTAGTTTAACCCCTCTGGATTAGGTGAAGCCAGAAGGTTTACACAAACCCTTATTTACATTTTTTGAGAAGAAAGTGGGAGGGGGGTAAAGGAGTCCTTTAAAGGTCTGTATACATTATCAAAATAAGGACTAGCACACTATATACTTCCTGAGACCCTTGAGCAAAAGGAAGCTGCACATTGCTGGTTCAGTGGCTTTGTGATTTAAGGTGTGGTTGAAGAAACTAATGGTATGTGGGAACAACCTTGGAAGACAGGAGGAAGACAACAGTCTAATAATAAAATCTGAAGAAGGAGGGGTGGCGAAAGTGTCTCAATGGACCCCTCCCCTAGTTTTTGGGAACGTAAAAGGGTCAGGAGGGCTACTTTCAGACCTGCAAAATTCAGTTAATATAACTGAGAAAGCTAATAATCCTGGTTGTGCTTGTCTGGACTACCTCAGAAGGCTAACAAAAAACGTAGTTCATTGCGATATGCAAATCTGATCTCTCTTTGTTAAAATAGTTTGACTCAACAATTTATTCTTTGCTGCATTTTTTCTCTTGGTTACAATTATTGTGAAGAGGTGAGATGAAAGAAACGCCACCTCTAGCATTATGGTAAAATATAATTACTGTATTTAATAATTCCTGGAAGTGAACCTATTACTTTCTAGGAGAGTTACATCCAAAGCATTTTTTTATATTTAGCAATTCTACTTTGTTAGAGATTGTTTTCACTAGATTGGGCCCGATTACTGCAAACAAACTGATTCCTTATAATAGAAAAAGCATTTTATGCAATGTACCGAAAATAAATAAAACCCAACGAAAGGTCTTGACAAATAAGCTATTTTCTTGTTCATCTTGGCGAATATTAATCTAAACATTTGGAATTAGATTGCCTGCTCATCATTCTAGAGATTTTTTCCAGGAAAAAAATGCAAATTAAGATACTTTCACCTACAGTCTAAGATATTATTCAGAGATTGTTCCTGGGGTCATTTGTTTAATGTATGAGGTTTGTTTAATGTGTGTGGGAGGGAGTGCTGTTAGACATACTATGAATAAATGACACAACAAAATTAAAAAAGACAGTTTCAGCATGTCAAAAGAATGTCATGCCTTATCATTCGCAAACCCTAACCATTACATTTTAAATATTTTAAGCAACTGAAACTGCTCCATGATTAGAAATGGAATTGCTAGAAACCAGGGAGGTATCCATTTCCCAATTCTCCATAAATTCAGTAGATTAAAGAATTGGCCTGCTCCAGGTCCCATTCATTAAGTAAGGTGATCCGATGTGATCCAGGAGGTGTACCTATTACAACACCTGCCCCCTGGAACAGCATCATCCCCCTCCAGAGAACTGAGGGGAGATGCTTTCTTCTGAAAAAGCCTCAGAAGGTCCAACTCCAGGTTGGATGTAGGCTCCCTAGAGCAAGGATTTTACAGTTGTGAATCTACATGTAGAAGATCACTGCTTTTCTTTCTAGTTTGTGCTTCTCGTTTTATAAACTCATTTAAAAAAATAATTCTGAACACTGTACAGAATATCAACGAATTGAGTGACCTTAAAAAGGTGAGGGTTATATAAACAAGTGATACCTTATAATAAATCAGCCAAAACTTTTTCCTGGTTTTCACGACCCCAACTTTGTTTACAACTTAATTTGCAGTTACAGTTTAATACATTTGTTTAAACAGGAGGCGGGAGAGAGCTGCTATAACTGCAAGAAAGAAGTATGGTTGCAAAGGAAGCTTCACATTGATGGGGCAGCTGTAGTAATTTAAAAGGGTGGGAGTCAATAGTTTCCTATCCCCTTAAATTCTTCATTTTATGGTCTCTTCGACATAGATTAATCATACCAAATATGCAGCTAAAAGTACGTAAATGGTTGTGTGTAGATGATTAATTTTGCCATCATATTTTTGAAATAGGCCCAAGTTGATTGTGCCCAGTTGAATCAATACATTCACCTGATGCTAAATGGCAGCTTTCTGGAATAGGGCAAGATGTTTTCTTCCATTAAGTATTCAGGTTTCTAGATCTAGGCTTGGGGGGGGGGACGGGGACAGGGGACAGAGTTTTTGCTACAGTATTTCTTTGTTGGCACTTAGTGGTCAGTTGAGTCAGTCCAGATCAGGTTGTCCTAGATACATAATATAATCTTTAAAATGTTAAAGTATTGACTAGTGACAAAAGCTGGTAATGACTGCAATAAAGTAAATTGAAATTGAATTGAAATGGCTACAACATTTCTTAAGCCTTTCAGATCATAACTGGGGACTGAGTTGCACTTCAGATGTTAGCGGACAACTCCCATCGTTAGTCATCATGGTCTACGGGATCTCCTAGAGTTGGTAGTTCACACTATTTGGAGAACTGCAAGCTCCTCATTTCTATTTTATATAATGATGAGCTCATTCATTCCTTCCCAATCTCTTTCCTACTGCAGCTCTTTCTATTCATATGTAATTAAAACCCATTATAATTTAATCACAATTGATAGGAATTCCATAAAACTTTTGAAAAATTAGGGACACTGTACCTGCACTAAATTTATGTATATTTTTTGCAAGTAACTTGTATACATAATTAGAAATCTGCATTACTATTTATTAAATTTATATGCCACCCACCTCAGAGTCAAGCAACTCTTCTCACATTATATCACATTATATATACAATATCTGAACTCATGATTGAAGCAGCATTTCTATCAATAGCATAAATGTTTAGATTTAAATACAATATGCAGTAGAACAGCCTATTTTCTGAGCATACGAGCTTCTTCTATATGGAAATTAAGAGTTCATCCCGACAGCTAGTCCTTTACAGTTCAGCTCCATCTAATTGTTCTTGTCTACATTATTTACAGTACAATCCCCAGTTTTTGGCCATGTTCATTGAGATTGGGATTATAGACCATAGGCCAAACTGTCTGGAGCAGGAGACCCCAACTCCCAGGCCGCAAACCAGTACTGGTTTGTGGCCTGTTAGAAACTGGGCCATGCAAGCGGCGGGTGAGTGAGTGAAGCTTCATCTGCGTATGCATATGATCTAGGTTGAGCATGAAACATCCTCTTCCACCCCTCTACCTCCCCAGTCTGTGGAAGACAAGTTTTCTTCCAAAACCGGTCCCTGGTGGCAGAAAGGTTGGAGGCAGCTGGTCTAGAAGTATCCAGATCCAGGTTAGAGAGGAGTAAGGAATCTACATTAAAGCATCTTGTAAATTCTAGCATCACTGAAGCAGTCATATGGTTTACCTTTTAGTGGCTAATTTTTAGCAGCTAATAATGTAACACTTCTTAAATAAGCTTCATTCTCCTAGAAATTTGATTCGGTCAGCATGTTAAGAGCTATAGACCTCTTTCTGGGCATCCTTCCAAAACTTTTCTTCCCTGAGAGACAATCCCCCTTTACCCCCAACACGGGTGAATTTCTCAAGTGAAAATGTTCTCTAAAGATGTTTACAATTAGTTAATACAGCTAAAACCAGACTGTGTGGCTCACCAGACAGTCAATATTAGTATTATTTACAGATGTGGGTAAAATGTGTAATTATTCTTATAAAAGAAGCTGGCTATGCTTTCCAAGGTAACCTGTTCAATGGTGCTTATCAAAAAGATTTTAGAGTAATGAAGTATAGGGTAAGGCAATGGATTGCAACAAAAACTGTACATAATCAACCCAGAGAAGAAAAAGAATGATTCAGATGTTGGACTGTCAGCCTTACTAAATCCACAACTTCTCCGATTAGGATGGCATGCCTTTTTATGGTATGGAAGGAGTATGATACACATGTATTTTCAAAGACACTATGTGAGGAATGCCTTGCTTCAGGTATGAGAAAAAATTAAATTACAAAACTATATGAAAATACCAGTCTGGCTCTCCACAATGGAAGCTTTAATACACCCAAATCTTATCAATTTGGGAAAAATTGTATTATAAAGATATTTTAAATGAAAATGGTGAACTTAAATCTAGACAACAACTACAAAACGAAGGGGTGGATTTAGCTTGGTGGCCTCATTTGCAAATACAATTAAGATACGAGAAAGATGCAAAAATATGGGGCTTCTATAAAGAACCAACAACACTTGATATTACTAGGGTCAGATAAAAAACTGATTAAGAAAATATGTAACTATTAAGTTATAAAATGGAAGAGGAACAAGTAAAAGAAACAATGATTGTATGGGCAAAAAACTTCGGTTATACTATAGAATTAGATACATGGCAAAAACTTTGGGATAGGAACTATAAACTGACAATGGCTGCTGCATATAAGGAAAATCTCTATAAAATATTTTATAGGTGGCATCTGCCACCAGCAAGATTGGCAAAAAATGTTTAGCAATACGTCCGCCAACTGCTGGAAATGTAGTCAGACTACAGGCACTTACTATCATACGTGGTGGACTTGTGTGAAAGTAAAAAAATACTGGACGAAAATACATACATGGTTGGAAAAGATAATTAAGCAACATATAGATTTGAAACCAGAAATAT
>JANHFL010003620.1:38632-70159 GCA_032468155.1 Oxyrhabdium leporinum | reverse complement strand
GCCAATATAAGTAACAGAATTGTAAATAAGCTAATATAAAGAGAAAACTAGTTAAAACTATTCTGTTATACCACTACTATTGTTAGTATATGTATCAATATTTTTGTTTCTTTTCTTTTTTCTGTTTCTCTGCTAATGATATGTCCTGAAGATACACTGTATTCAAAATGCTTATGAATTTACAAAAAGCATATTAAAATAATAATAATAATCTGTCCTGGGCAACCCTGAGTCAGCTGGCACCCTGCCCTTTCTTTTGCATATCATGGCCATCCATGTTTTGCCTTCCACCTGTACATTCTTATTAAATTCTCATATTTGGAAGATGAATGAGATTCTAGCTCCAGCTAGATGAGAGGCTTCCTGGAACAAGGTCCTTTCTAGATATTCAAAGTGCCATCTCAGCCTTTTGCAAAGTAACATGTGATGGTTTTTTAAACATTTATTTTATGTATTATTAAATCCATATGCTGCCAGACTCGCCTAGATGCAACTCTAGTAGCTTACAACAAAGTAAAAACAATATAATGTTTTATACATTATATATTTATACATAAATATTAAGATGATAAATATTAACATTAAAATTAACATTAAAGATGGCAAGGAAGGGAGCAAGGTCCAAGCGAGATGGAGGTGGAGTCTTATCTCAGTCCATTAACCACCTCTAGAGTGATACACCCCCATCAGAACCCCAAGCCAATTGGCAGATCTGGATTTTAAGGTGCCTACAGAAGGCTAAGAGGGTGGGTGCAGACCTAACCTCGAGGGACACAACATTCCACATGATGGGATCCACTGTGATGACTTCCCCAGACGCTTCCCGAGATTCCTCTCCAGATGTCAGCTTGGAGGAAGATGAACCAGTTCCAGGCACGTCTGGAGGGGAGTTGGTCAACGGCTCCGAGCAGCTTTCTGAGAGTGATTTGGCTGAAGCACACCTGCAGCAGGATAGCCCTGAGGCTTGTGGGGGGAGCACGCAGCTGCCGCCGGTCATCATCATCAATGATGATGATGAGGAACTGCCTTCTGCACCTGATCCAAGAACACGTAGGGCAGAGAAAAGGCAGGAGCAGTGAAGGTCAGCCCAGTTACTCAAGAGGCCTCACCCTTCTTGATGGGTTGCACCACAAGCTGCCTATTTATCACAGCAGACAGATGGAGGCAATGCTGGGAACAACTTGTTCATTTCCTAGCGGCATGTTTCCTGGTTGTTGTGATTCCTGCCTTGCTTTGATTGGCACTGTGCCTTGACTGGGATCGTGTCTTGTGAACTCTGGACTTTTCTTGCCTCATACCTCGTGGATTTAATTTTGCCTGGTGGTTTTATCTTGTTTGGGAAACTTTCAAGTGCCTTGTGGACTCTTTGGCTGTTGCTCTGTGGACTAGCTTCGGTCTGCTTTTGGCTGGACTTAATTGGCACAGTTCTGGAGTTTTGGTGAAGGGAATTGCTGGGGAATATTAATAAACCCACTAACCTACCATTATATGTGTGTGTAATTGAGCGGGACACCACATCCACAATAGAAAATCCTCTTCTCCTGGACCCTGTCTGCAGGACTTCCTTGACAAACGGGGTCCACAGCATTCCTCTTCTGCTGGCATGAGTGGGTAGGCCAGTCGCATTGGGGTGAGACAGTTCCTCAAGAAACTTGGATCAATGCCATAAAGGATTTTAAAGGTAATAACCAACACCTTAAATTCTCTTCAAGGGTAAGTGGTACCCTTTTTTTTCATGGTTTTTCTCCAAGGAGGACAGTTTTATGGTTCTGTTCATATATCACTCTAAGCTACAATTAAACCACAATCCATTCAGTCAAATTCCACCCACACTATGGATTAGTAAACTATGCAAATCCAAGGGATTACCTATTGTGGGTGCTGGTAATTATACGATGCTTCACTTCATAAAAATGAAATTTGATTACTCAAGCTGTCATGTTAGATAATGAGCTCTTGTACTACTCACCCTGATTCTCTAATGGTCTCAAATGCAAAATCAAAACCAAGGCCTGCCTTCCTCTCTATTGTCTTATGCAGTAGAAATGCAGGAAGTTGCTTCAGTAGAAATGCAGGAAGTTCCAAATCTGACAATTACCAGCTCACCTGGGAGCAGCAGCAATCTAAGGCACTTATTTTGCCTATTGGGTCTCTCCAAGACACATACATCGCAAAGACACCCACCCCAAGATGTTGTCTGCACACGTCTTTGGGGTACTTGAACACCACCAATTATTGTGAGAGCTGCCTACAACCTGTGGGGTTTCTAGTGTAATGTGGTTAATATTAATGAGAGCAGGAACCCTGAGTCTTAAACTGGTTTTTTTCACCCTGCCTAGAAAGATTAATATTTAAAAGTCGGGGGGGGGGCACTTTGGCTCCAAAAGCACATGTTTTGCTTCCATGTTCCAGTCCCTTCTCGGTAAGACCTCTCATAAGAGGTCACCCACCAATGGTTGGAGCACCCGTTGAGCCACTTGTGATTTGCACATGGGCCACAACTCACAATGTGGGTGTCTTTGCTGAATAGATTTAATATGTGGAAGAAGCAAAATTCATGCAAAACTCATCCGTCCAAAACAGGGCCACTGTTGCAACTGAAGGACCAACCAGGAAATAAACCTTTTAAAAAAAATGGAAATAATTAATCTACTTTAAAAGCAGCATTCTTTGGTACTCAAAATTGGCACTGGAGCTTTAAAAAACAAACATGTCTATTGGCATCTAGCATCTGCTTTTCATGTGCGGTTTCCATTTCCCTTAAGACAAGCAATGTCTGTTTTTTAAATAAACAAACCTTGCCACCACTTCCAAGAAAATTCTCCTCATGACTTGTCCAAATTTTGTTGTCTTAAATCATTATTTGTTCCTAGCAACAGAATTGCAGGGCATGCCTTTTTTTTTTAACCCACATTGGCCACAGCTGTCAAAAAAGCAAACTGCTCCAAATGGGTCTCTTTGCCAGCCAAAGGGAAAGAGTTGCCTTTAAGCACCAGCGGTGGGACTGGAAGGCTTTTCTTGCTAAGCCACTCTCTTATCCCCTAAAGAGAGAAAGGGGCCAAGGGAGTCAAAGGAGAATGTGGGAGGCTGGTTAAATCCTAATCCCAGGAGCTGTTTGTGGATGTGAATGATTGGCCAATGTGGTGAAAGGCCTGACATGTGGAGCTCTTCAGTGGAGCAGGCAGTTTCATCCATGAAGTGAGATGTTCTGCAGGAACTACCAGTCAAAAATTTTTCTTTGTAAAACTGAGCTCTGCATTCCTTTTACCTTAAGTCAGGGGTAGTAGATAACTATGGCCCCTTTAAGACCTGTGGACTTCAACTCCCAGAATTCCTGGCTTGCTCAAGAAGTCCACAGGTCATAAACGGGCCACATTGGCCCATCCGTATCTTAAGTCTACAAAAGAGCATATTGTGTTTTAATTGACAATGGGAAGTGTTGTACTGTACTCTCTAGGGCTCACAGAAGACCTATTATACCTCTCTTTGTGTGTGTGCGCAGGCACACACACACACCAAAACCAACAAAAAACAAAGACTCTCATGTAGTTTGCAGTAAGGGAATGCCTTGAATTGGTACATTCAAATATTTAAGCAGAATCCCTCCCAAGATATACAGAAATGCATTTTTAGATTTTGACCTTTCCAGTGATATTTCTAGTTGCATTTCAGTTGGTTATATTTAGGGAAACAAACAACAACAAAAAACCACCCCGCTTTTGTCTTTTTCAGGATGTTCCCAGACCAACAATCCTTTTAACATTTTGTTCAGAATCTACTAACGCATTTTAGTTTTCAAGATTTGAGAATTGGGTTCCGCTTAGCTACTAACAGACATGATGCTGAGTGCTGAAAAAAATAATGGTAGATGTATGGGAAAGCTGTTTTTATTGTAATATTATTATTATTATTATAATATCATTTTGTTAGACATGAAAAATATGTCAGGAGAAACATAAAATTAAGCTGAATGTACTGGGATGTAATATACTGTAGTTATGATGAAACCAGGGGAAATGGGGTCAAGAATGAATGGAAGTGGATTGATACAGAAGTGTGTGACTTGGTGCTCTCTGAGCTTGGTTGTTTTCTTGCAGATGTTTCATTACCCAAAATAGGTAATGTCAGCGCTAGAAGGGAGTGGGTTTGCTCTCTGTTTATGTACAAGCGGCTTGCCCTGTGTGCGACTAGTAGCAAAAGTATATCAAGGGGACTTGGTCATAAGAAGGGAACAAATAAGGATCAAATCACAAAACAAATACATGAAGGCAGAGTTAATGGGTGGAGAAAAAGGTCGGGATACTAGACAGGGGCTGCTGCAGCTATGTATCATCATAGACCCAGACATTCCTCTTTGCTTCCGTCTGATGCTTACATTGTGGAGGATTATGAACACTGTGGCTTGATGGAATTGATAATTCTCAAGATTCTCAAAAAGAGAAGGAAAGATTTCAAAAACAAAATACACTAACTTCCTGACCTCTGTGTTTTAGGCATCTTCTCTATCCAGTTGAGTCTGGTCTATGTAAGCCAGCAGTTCACCTTTTTTTTCTCAATTCCAGAGGCTGCATCTCTCCATATTTGGCAGGAATTCTCTAACCTTTATAATCCAGGCCTGGCATTGGGATTCTTGCATTGGGGTATAATCTAAAATTCAACGACAGGGAAGGGGGGGGGGAATGAAAATAAGTGAAATTTCAAACCGTCAGAGGTAATAACTTCCCTCAAAAAAGAAGTTGGTTAAATAGATACGAGAACAATGATAGTGGACAGACAATATGGTAGCACAAACTTAGCATACAGCTTACTTTCCCAAAAGTAAGCACAACAGAAATAATTAGCAAAAAAAAAACAGAACAAAGGTTTCCCAATATACATGAAGCTTTAATGAGATACAGATTTTACTCTCTCTTTTTTATTATCATGGAAATATTCAATGTTCTTGACAAGGATGAAACACAATACTGTCAGGTTCGTGTGTTATATAAAGCCAAACACGTTCCCTTTTGATGTAAGGATCAAAATTTTACGAAGAGAGTATGCAAATAAACTGCAAGCTACACATTAAAGTTTCCATATAGGATAAGCAAGTTCTGTGGCAATTTCCCTTAAACCATTTCTTCTGAATATATTGAGCCACAGGCTAAACGCAACGACAGTTGGTTATGCCAGCTCAGGATAATGAAAGTTGCAATACACTCACATATCTGGAAAGTACCAATTGGGGAAAGTTTATTGAGGATGAGAAGGCAGGAGAGAGAAGATTTTATATAAATACAAACAGTTTTCCTAGTTTCCCCCTAAAACTAGTGATATACAGTAAAACTAGTGATATACAGTATTTAGTTCATACTTATTTCACTAGGAGCAAATGCTTCAGCTTGCTGTAACTCAAACCTGCCCCGTGTAAGAGTTATGTTAGGAACTCCCAGACCTGCCACATGAAAGAGTTATCTTAGGAACTCGAGTTCCTTCATGAAAAAATGCCAGTAATATCACCATCCAACAGTTGTCTAGTTTGAAAGCTGAGAAGCACAAGAATGGAGCGTCCATTAAGGATAAGAAGAAGAAATACTGTAATTAAGCAGCAGCGCATACAGCAAAGATTCTCCCTTCGTGATGACAGAGAGCAATGCACTGCCTAACCTTAGCATGTAATAAAGATATTTATCTATCTCCTCTACCATGGTGAGAGACTGAATGGCTTCTGTTAATCTGAATAAGGAGCCCATACCATGATGAGTCACCCTTGGAACCAGCAGTTTTAGCTAGTTAATGGGAAACTCATTTCCAAATCGTTCATGGGATTCAGAATACAGATATGAATACAGCATGAATAAAAGAAGATGTTGACTTACAGTTGCTCCTGAGGGTAATTCAGTTAGGGAAATAAAATTAAATGCCAAGGAAATATACTCATATATGAATCATTTTTGGGACTCAGAAACGTTCCTATCTGCCATGGCAATGTAGCTGTTTTTCGCTGCTGCCAGAGACATAATCCTTCCTTCTCCCATGCAGGAAATTTTTTTGCCTGAAGCATGTCACTGAGAGTAAGGGCAAATACAGATGGCAAGTGCCCATGTGGAAAGCCTATGATTGCAAGATTGCAAGATACAGCAAATGCAGACATGAAAAATGCCCAGTTAGACCCATGTTTGGTCTCACAAGATGGCGGTTGTTGGATCCTGCACCTGTGGGGGAAAACATTAAGATGATGATAATGATGATGTCACTGAGAGAAATTTACAAGCCTTTCCATCATATTCAGGAGATTTGAAAAGATTCACGTGCCAGAAAGAAAACTGCAACCAGTTTGGACTCTTGAAACATTAGCCTTCTCCAACGGGGAGGTTTTCAGATGGGTTGTTCTACAACTCCCATTATTCCAGCCAATATTTAGATAAGAATGATGGGAGTTATAATCCAACACATCTGAAGGATACCAGATGTGAGCATGCTGCTGTATACTACACAATGTATATAGCTTAAGGATTGCAATTGCCTCGCCTCTACCTTAATATATATACTACCAGACAATAGTAGATGATAATGAATATACCATCCAAACCAAGTATCTATCATTGCCTCAATAATAATCCCAGCTATCCGAACAAGGGTCTCTATTAATAGAAGTTATGCATGGTGTATGATTTTTTTCCTCATAAACTAATAGACGTGGTATCCTGAGGCATGTCATATTTGACATTCCTCACCAAAATCAAATAGCATTGGGCAATGATTAAAGTATCAAGCTACCTGGAGTTTAGGATTTAGAGGATTCAGGTTTAGGTCTTTATATGGCCATGAAGACCACTGGATACCTCTGGATCAGATATGATTTCTTAGACTAAACCACCTCATCATGTGCAGATAGAAAGGGATTGAAGAACAGAGATCATCCACCTTAATATCCTAGACAAATACTAGGATGTTAAGCGTAATAGAAGTATAATGAAGAAAAGCATGAGGGGAGAAAATGGAGATTGAAAATCTTCCCAAAATTTGTGCTTATGTTTAACTCAGTTATCCACAGTTATTTGAAACTTCAGGATGGAGGGCGAACTAATGCATTGCATCTAACTCGGCTTTCAGATAGTGATCTGAAAGAAGAGAGAGACAGAGATGACATTATAAGGCCAAAGATCTCCAACTGTTTTGGTTTAGGAAGCATTTATGATGTTTGAACAGCCTGGGATGGGCATTCAAACAATGGCTGCCACATAAGAGCTTTCCAATTTATAGAATGGCTGCCAACACAGAAGGCCAGTCACAAAAGAAGAATTTAACCAAAGACAAAATTATGAAGTTGCTTCCTATAACATCACCTTCAATACTCAATTAACTTCCTGTTTTCCTCGTCTTTTTTTTCCTTGATAAATGAGCAGGTTTACAAGTATTGAGCTAGAATGCTCCACTATTTTTAATTCCCATGGAAGCCTACAAGACCAATGGGAATTCAGTGGGTGTTCCTGACCATAAAAGCAATTCTGGAGGCTGATGCTTTGCTTCCAAGCATGCCAGCTTTGTTTTTAATTTTATTTAAAATTAAAATCAATCAGTTTGCCACCCTAGTGCCTACAGCACCGAGTTAAAGATCCCACATACAGGCATTCAAGGAAATTCCACATATGCGGGAGAAAAGATAGACTGCTTTTTATAAAGGAATTATTTGGACCATATCAGTAACAGAAAGGTCCCATTGCAAAAAGTGGGAGCAGAACTACCATGGTTTAAGGGGCTGACATTTCCCCTTAGATAATAAAGAGGAAATTGGGCAAAAGAAAAAGAAAATTCCATTTACAGTAAATAAACTTGAGATTTTACACTAAGTGAGAGTTAATCTCCAGGTCACTTTGTTCATTATGTGTGTTAGGACAATTGTGTTTGCCAAAAGTATATTATGTACCTGACTGAACAAATAAAGGTGTGCTCTTTTGCTGATGAAAGCTGAGCCAGGGATCCCAATTTGGCAGAGCTTTTACCAGCAGAAGATAACTGGGGAAGATCAGAGGCTGAATCAATGTTCTTTATTTCCCTGTTTCTCGATTCCCCATGTTGAGCTTTTGACTGTGGCTCAGCACAGTGGGAAAAAGGCAGTCAATTTATACTTGAAGTCTAGAGTTTCCCTTCACAGCGTCCTGCCACAGCCGATTCACAGAAATTGCTCCAACTTTTTAACTTTCCTTCTTTTAATAGGGTGGTTGACTTATAAACAGAAGCTGTCTTAATATTCTTTTTTCCTTTCCTCCTTATACTGAGTTATAGTTGCGTATATCTCTCTTCAGTAGAATGGAACATTACATGCTCTTATATTTTACAAAATTAGATGGCCATTTTCATCTGTCTCCTTCTTCCTTTTCCTCTTCCTCTTCCTCTTCTTCTTCTCTTCCTTCTTCCTTCTTCTTCCTCCTCAGCCACTTTTTCCAAAATATTTTCACTCCAGAGCCACTTTTTCTTTAGCAAGAGCAGCAAACTTGTTTTCGTTACTTAGGCTTTGCATTTTGCAAACCTATAGCTTTCTTTAATTTCATTCATTTCACCTTTGTTAACATCTTAGTGGGGGGAATTTTATTAATATAAACTAATGTAAATTAAATTAATATAAATTTAAATATATATTTAATATATTAATATATTACATGCTAAATATAATATATATATTAATATCTAATTAATTAATTAACATGTTTTATAATAATAAAACATTTTATTCGGGGGAGAAAATAAAACCCGTCAAGAGAAAAGGAACCAAACAATTATGAGGGAAGGCAGAAACAGAGGCAATTGTCAGGATAGCAAGGGCATCATGGCCTCAATCAATATACAACAAGTTGGCCCTCACCTTTCAATATGGCTGCTGTACGGTAAGTTTCTTTTTTCTCTTGCCAACAATCTGCTGATTTCAGTGCTAAATCTGGTTCTTTGGCAGCGCTGCTCCCTGGTTTTGAATGGGAGCGCTTAGGAGTGATCCAAGATGACTTTTGGATGATCATGGACCCAGTGGGCAAGGGGGAGGGGGCGGTCTTGAAGATTCCAATTCCCTCTGGAAGCAATTGAAAGTCACTGGGTGTATCCATCTTTCTGTCAAGCAATTTCGTTTGTAAGCACGCCAGAATTTTAACTATCAATTTTTGATTTCACTGTTTTATTTTGCTTATTGTTTTGTCAATTAACAGTTGGGGGCTGATTTATCTCAACCTCTTGCTGGACTCTAATTGCTTTTTCTTTTTCTTTTTTAAAATATATATTATTTTGGATAACCTCCCTTCCATATGGAAAGCATGGTAATGTTTGGTGGGAAGTGAAGAGTTCTCAGACTTTCACCACTGGATTCTGTATTTTTTGAATTTATAAAACACCTGGAGTTTATTTCCATTGAACCTTTCTTATAAACTTGGATTGAAATATAGAGGCAAACATACTTGTTCCTTGTACCCTGGCTTTGTTCCCGAAAAGTCTCTGAAATCTAAGAAAGGATAGTGGAGAGATGTGCAGCTTCTAGCTGAGTTCCTCGCTCAAAAAACTTGATCAAACTTTAATGGTTGTTAAAATAATATTAAGATCTGAAGCTTTATCTTTGGATGTGGATGAAGATTCACAAAATGACTTTAATCCAATTCCAGATCACTGATATAGTCTTGCGTCTGGTGAACCAGCAAAGTGGATTTCATCTGCTGTTCCGATTTCATCTGCCCTCCCGAAGACATATTCTTTCAACGTTATGGCTTTGACTAAAAAGAAAAGAGACAGATTCCAGACCTCTACGAAGTCTGAGGAAGGCTGGACGGATTTATTACAGTTAATTGGCAATTACTTCTGCTGGCACTTTGATCAGATGGTAGATGTATTTTGGAGATTGAATTGACTATATGTAATTAAACAGTTGACTAGAGACGATATTAAGAAACAAACATGGATATTTGGCTCAGGGTGATTTGTTTATAACTTTTGGGCTGATTTAGGATAAATAAGATGCCGTAATAAATTTTCTACAAGCGGATTACAATAAGAGAGAGTTTTGAAACTCTGATTTTGTTTCGTTTCACAAATATTATTTTCCTTGTTAACTATTTGGTCACTAACATAATATATGGAAGACAGGTCAACTAGTTGCAAATAGATTTAGTAATATAAAATTTTTTTGAGGGTTTGTTTCACAAGGGGTGGGAACTAATGTAGTAATATATTAATCAGTATTCAACTAGAGTAGACAATACGTGTATAATGTCTTTTTTTAATGCACCTTTGATTCTTTTGTGTTTTGAGGATTTTTTTCCTTTTGTCCTTTTTGATTTTGAGTTCTGTATTTTGTATTTTAACTTTGTTTTGAATAAAATATAGATTTTTAAAAAATATACAAGAGGTCATTCTTCGGCAGCTATTTCAAAGCTACCCAAATTTAATGTCCTGTTTCCATGATGCTACCTTGTCTGGGTAGTAATCTTCCTTTATGCAACTTTACCCTCAATTTTCTGTTGTGGAAAATACCAAAGGCACAGTACTCAAGTAACACCGCCCTGCAAAAATCCCTCCAAGAGATGGCAACATTACGTTAGTTGCTCTTTCTACATCACAGGAAAATGTGGGTTCAACAAAGGATCACTAAGGAACCTAAGCTCTAAGAGGGCTGAATAGAGGAGTCTAAACAGCCACACTAATGGCTGAGAATGACTGCAACTAAACAGCCACACTAATGGCTCAGAATGACTAACAGACCATATGGCATCCCAGTAGGTGAGCTAATGTCCTCAGGAACACTCCACCAGGTAAAGGTGAACAACTGACATTTTAAGAAAGAAAAATATGCAGCCCATAAATACCCAAGGACTTCTTTGTTAGTTTCAGAAATGCTGTGCTGTCTTTGTCTTTTTCGTTTGTTCGTTCTTTCTTCTTCTTTTTTTTTGTGCTGTGCCTTCAGCTATGACATTGGCACAGAGAGAATTGTTCTTGCTCTCAAAAGTTTGTGTGCTTTGTTCAAAAATGCAATCTCACTGTTTTCCAAAGGCCTACTTAGGAAGAGGGGGGAGGAGGAAGGTCGAAGTTGAATAGCACGTAATAGGCCGCTTTGTCAAATATTTAACAGTGACACAATATTCAGAAATGGTCAGAGGAGGTTGAGAGGGGGCAGACCAAATCAAAGCAAGCATTTGGAGTATGTTTTAGGAAGATTTATTATTTCAGACTGGGGCTTGTGGATCAGGTGGGGTCCACAGGTAACCTAAGGTAAAATTGTCTAGAGATAAGAAACTTATAGTCCAACCTGAGCTAAATATATCCAACTGGGAAAGTTGAATTAGAATGAATCCTCTCCATTAGCCTAATGTAGTCTAGCAATATTTCCTCCTCCCCACAAAAGGAACAAAGCGATCTCCACCCAAGAATTCTGACACAAAGCCAGTTTTCTTTGGGGAAGCCATGTCCCTTCAGAAGGTATAAGAAATTTGGGCACGATTTAATCATGGAGTTGTTGGACTTTGGCTTTGCTCCTGAAGCACTTCGAGAGTTCTATTAGGACCACTGTGACATTATTGCTCTTTAGATCTGTACAAATGGTAGCTGAGAATTTTGGGAGATGTAATTCACAGAACTTAAAAATTCTGACCGGGGAAACATCGATTTAGAACAATTATTATAGCAGTGTTCCTCAGCTTAGCAGAGTCCATGTGAATCAGACCATAACTTGCACCACCTCTGCCAGTATAGCCAGCTCTGGGAAGAGCTAATGATTTGTTGAGTGCTGCGATTTGTGAAGTGTTGTAGGCCACTAGAAAAGCCACAGGTTGGGGAAGGCTGCTGTAGCCAGAGGTTCAAACAAAATTTTGCACGTAACCCAATTTTGCTCAAAGGTCATTTCATTTACTATAACCACAGAGCTCTGTGACATTTTCAAGACACATTTATCTGTTATACTGTGTGCATGGCCTCAGTCTGAGAATCAGAACATGTGCTTCGTCCGGTTACTTTGACTTCTGCTTTTGTTTTAACCAATTTTGAGGGAGGGAGGAAGAACTGAACTATCATTTGTCTGAGACTTATACCAGCATTTCCAGATACTGTTTGAAAAGTAAACTAACTTTTTGGAACAAACAAACGAGCAGGCTTGCATTATACCATTTGTGCTTCTGCAAACCACATCTGCCCATTTACAAGGCATGATGACTAGATTCACACTGTAGGTCTAAGCTATGGTTTGATCAGCCATAAACCTTAAATAGGAAAGGCATCAAATAATAACCTCCACTTTGTTCAATACATCCCACAAAAGTATATACAGTACATTCCTACATTATGGATATTTCAGAAACATCTTAAAAGCAGTTTTATCTTAACAAATCTTTGGCCCCACATGACCGCTTAGGGTCTTGAATTTACTTTTGGTTTCTACTGTTTGTGTTATGATGTTGGGGCTTGGGGTTTAGTTTAGTTTATATATATTGCTGTTTAGTTTATATATATTGTTTATATATATACCATCCAGAGTCCTTCGGGATTGAAGCAAGTTATAACAGGGGTGTCAAACTCAAGGCCTGGGGGGGGGGGAAATCCGGCCCACAGGGTGCTTAGATCTGGCCCACAGGGCCATCCTGGAAATAGCAAAGGACTAGCCCACAGTGCCTCTGCCAGCAAAAACAGAGCTTGCGAGGACTGCGTGTCACCTTCCCAAGTTCTGTTTTCACTGGCAGAGGGTTGCAGGAGGCCATCGCAGCCACAAATGGAGCTCGGGAGCCCGTTTTCGCTGGCAGAGCACTTGGCCCGCCACAGGCACACACCCCAAACACAAGTGATGTCATGCTGGCCACGCCCATCCTGACCCCCCCCCAGGTTAAACACAACTCTGATGTATCCCTCAATGAAATTTAGTTTGACACCCTTGAGTTATAAAAATACAATTAAATACATAAATAAAAGAAGCCAATCAAATCATGGAATGACTCAGCTTGTGATGTGGATCAAGTGTACGTAACATAGGGGTTTGCAATGATTTCTAAGAAGCCACAACCAAAGGATGAAAGTAGAAATCTGAGCATCTGCACTCCATGGCTTTCTCTCACCTCCATGTGTAACTGAAGACTTCGACCTACAAAATCCTAAAAATGTATCAAGTCACAGGTATAAGAGTCACCGCGTCCTCAACATTCCATCACTAATCTTAAGGACAACCTAACAATTCTTCCCACCTACATTCAATTTAAAATCAGGAATTACTGTTGAACTATACTGTTAGAGCTCCATTTATGAATGGAATGAGTCTCAACAGTGACTTTCTATAAACTACTTTTGCGAGGCCCTTTGTACGGTCTTCATTTGTTGTTTTATAAACAATCTGAAGGAGAGGACTTTGACTTTCAGATTTTATTTCAATCAGAAAAAAGTCACAATATAATGTATTTGCACAACCGTTCCAGAACTCCTCTGTTCATAGAGGCAAGGATGCATGTTACCTTTATCTTATGCTAAACCAATGATTTAAACCATTAGTTGAACAAATCATAATCACCTGATAAATATCATGCTAAACCATTCTCCAGGTTTGATGAAAACCAAACTATATTATGGCTTAGTGGTTTAAGAGTCTGTTATGAATGCCAACAAAATGGTTTCCATAACGGCTTTTATTTAATGGAAACATCAATTTGTTCTTAAGCAAGTCAGTGACACTGCTCCTAGCATCTGCTTTTCTACCTCAGCTAATTTCTGTGGAGATTTTCACTTATCCAGGTCATGTTGTTCCAAAGGTGCTTTTTCAAAAGGCAACTGGACTTAGTTCAGTTGCAAAAGCAGTTTTGGAAAGTCCTAGTTTAAAAAAGCCCCAATGATAATTGAAAAAGTACTTTCAAACAGGAGACATAGCCCTTGATATACTCTAGTGAGGATGTTACCTAACACACGAGTACATGGAATATAAAGTTAGACAGAGACTTCTTTTGATATATGAGCTACAAAGGCAATATGATAATGCACATTTATTGCATCTGCCCATAGCCTATGATGGGAGATGAAGAAATAACATTGGCCGTCCAAGTTTATACTTTATTCTAAGTCACAAAGTGGTGCCTTTGTGTCTAACTTGCCATGCTGGCCTAGCTATTCTGGTTTGTAAACTACAGTCTTACAGTTGGAATAGGCAATGTTTGGCTGGCTGGGGGCCTCCGAACCTCTGTTGGGGAGCAGGAGAGCTGAAGTGGGGAAAGTGATTTATGTGGACAAAGCCAGGATTTTCTGTGTTCCTCTGAAACTGGACAACAGTTCATGTGTGGTGGCCTATCTTTAAATAAACAAAGTTAACCTCCCGAAGAGATTTAAATTACATTTCTCACTTTCCTGCTGTCACTAGAAATTGGTCTGGGGTGGTGCATCCAAGCTTGATATCTGAAGTTGCTCAGTCCTAGCTGAGATTGTTGTCTGAACTTGACTACGACATATTTAACAAATCAACATCAGTATAAACCATGGTTTCTTGCATTATGTGAAAACTACTTCTGGTTTAGTATTTATTTATCAAACTTGTAAGTTGTCCATCTCAACTGAATGACTCTGGGTGGTTTACAAATAAAAACCAATGAGTAAAAAAAAATGTTAAAAACAGAATTAAAACAAATTAAAAAAGTTAAAAATTACAAGAATTTAAAAAGGGGATGGGGAGGGCCCTCAAGTCACCAACTACCCCCAAGGTTGCGTGACACCCAAGTCCTCCCATACCAGTTTGCAGCCAGAAGAGTAATACTGTACACAATCCTATTTATTGTATTGTATTTTTATTAGATTCATTCAAAGTAGTGAATATACATAGTACTCTTTCCTCCTCTTTCCCCAACAACAACGTTGGGAGTTGGGTTGACTACAACAGAGTGGTTGACCCAGTCACCCAGCGGGCTCTCATGCCTTAAGGTGGGACTAGAACTCCCAGTCACCTGGTGATTGACCCAAGGTCCCCCAGATGGCTTTCACTCCTAAGGTGGGATTAGAACTCACCACCGCCTCTTGGTTTCTAGGCTGGCACCTTCACTGCTACATCACACTGGCTTGTTACAATTCTGTCTCACCTTTCATTCATAAACTCAAGACTCAAGGTGCATAGATCCATTCCTTTCCCACAAAACACCCTGCGAGGTAAGTTGAACCGAGAGTAATTGGTGCAAAAAGATCATTCAACAATGGAGGTGTTTTCCCCACAGCCAGTTCAGCGCTGATATTACACATTTTGACTTTGACCCGATATTGCACACTTTGACTTTGACCCGATATTGCACATTTTGACTTTGACCTGATATTACACACTTCGGCCCGATATTGCACATTTTGACTTTGACCCTAACGCCCCCTTTCACCGAATCTCTCGTTATCCTGCCTGAATAGTGTCAACTGAAAAGATTTTTCAGTATTTTAGGGGAGACGGTTTTCCTTGCAAGCATCTATAAAGCATTACAGAAACACTCCAGGAAGGTATGCTCTTTTTTTATGCCTTCTAAACTTTCCCTTAGCGCCACAAACCGAAAACACGGGGGGGGGAGAGTGGGTTATAATCCTTTGGCCGACTCCAATTAAAAATAAATAAATAAATAAGCCAGGTGAGGCACCAGCCCAAGTCACCTCATCCTCTCGCCGGCTTTCATCGCGTCAAACCCCCGTCCGAGGTTGTTCGGTCAAAGCAGGCGAAAGGCCCGCCTCTTCAAGGCTCCGCCCCCTTCCGTCGCCCCCCTCCTATTGGCCACGTCCGCTGCCGGGCAAATGGGGTGACCCGCGGGCTGCGCTTTCCCGAGGGGAAGCGGAGCTGCGAGGGCGGCCGGGATCCGCCCTTGCTCTCCTTTAGAAGGTGCTTTCACGGCGAGGGCTAACAGCGTTTGTCCTAACAGTGAGGACAATGAAGCAGTGGAACTGCTTGCTTTCAGAAATCGTGGGCGCTCCGTCACTGGAGGTTTTTAAAGAGGAAACTAGACAGCCACTTATATGAAACAGTATAGGTTCTTGAGCAGGGGGCTGGTCTAGAAGACCTCCAAGCTCCCTTCCAGTTCTTGTCGCTTGCCCCCCCCCCCCCGAGGCTCTGCAAGGCTGCAAGAAACAAAGGTCGGCAACGAAGCAGCCGGCTTCAGGTCGCACATCGGTTTGCACGCATTCACATCCTTGCACACACGTCTTTTTTCCAATACGGTGCAATCCTGTCCCGGCTTCGATCCTCCCAGGTGGTTTTTGTTTTTTAAGCGTCTGGCAGACTTTGGGTGCACTGAAGACCAAGTCGCTTTTTTTTTTTTCACCCGGCTTAGTTTCCCGCGCTGGGCTTTTTCTTTTTCTTTTTTTGCACGACGCCTCTTCGCCACCTCGGGCTGCATTCATGCAAACGCGTCCCACCCATTTGCGTAATCCTTTTGGGGGGGGGGGGTTGCAGGGCGCATCGACACACAAGTTAGGCCAACGGGCTGGAGTCACACCAGGTGCTTAAAAAACAAACAAAAAAAAGCAAGGTTGGCAGTAAGTTGGCTTGGCACTCAGAGCGAGCGTGTGATATCGATTCCTAAGCGACCTAGGGCTTGTCTGAACGTAGCCTACCCCATGCAAGACGTGCAATTGCTGGTACCGATCTTGGCGCGCCCCGAAACCTCAGCTGGGGTCAGGTGCACACAATCGCTTTGCTCCGTGTGTGCGAGCAGCCGGCGTCCTTAAACCGCCGAAATGTTTCTAAACCGCGATCGCCAATCGCTACTGCTTTATCGCAACGCCGAAGGATGACACTCAAGTCCCCCTGCCGTCTTAAGGACAGCGAAGGGTGCAATCTTTTTTTTAAGAGCAGTTGTGCAAGCGTGTTTTTTTTTAAGAGCAGTTGTGCAAGCGTTGAAACAACTGTAAACCCAAGGAAAAACGGCGGCTTGACTTCGGAGCAAGTCCCGCGAACTTTGTGAGCTCCTCCTCTTTCCCCCCCCCTCCCCCGAAAGCATTGTAGGGCACCGCATGCATAAGAGGGGGTTTTTTTCCCCCTTTCTCTCCCTTTGATCTTCCTCCCGGGACTTCCCATTGTCTTTCAAGTACCCTCTTTCTCCTCCGCGCGCCACATCGGCGTGACGTCATAAGTCACCCCCCCTCCTTTCCTAGATCCCTTCCCATTTGCCTCCAGCCGCCCTCGCTACGTCACCGTCAGTCCACAATTTAGCGGAGCTCGCGCTCTCCACGCCTTTCCCTTCTTTCCTCTCCGCGAGCGGTGCCGGAGGAGCCCGCCGCCACCGCTTAGACCGGCCCCCTGGTCCTTCCCCGCCGGCCTCTACAGCGTGACTGAACCGCCGCCGCCGCTTCCTTCGCTGTTGCCGGGAATCCATCGCTCGCTGCCTTAAGTTGCCCGCGGCGGCCGAGGACGCGAGGAAGGTGAAGCGGGACCCCGTCCACCAGCCCTTCGCGGAGGAACCAGGCCAGGTGGGCCTCCGCGAAGGGGAAGGGAGAAGTGGGTGGGGGAGGATGGGCGTGCAGCTGTTGATCTCCAGGGCGGATGCTCCGAGCTTCGGATCTTCCTCGCGGGGAAGGGTGGTGGTGGTGGTGGGGGGGAAGCCGGGTCGGAGCAGCGCATCTCCGTCTCGGGCGCCGCGCCCGCTACTTTGGGGCGGGCAAAGTATCCCAAGGTAGGAAACCTCGAGAGCGGCCGGCTTGCCCCGATCCCGGCGTGCGGGGGAGAGATGAATCCCCGCCCGACAACCATCGAGGGGGCTCACTCGAGAGGCGCCGGCCAGGGTTGGGGATGGAAGAAGCGGGGAGGGTTCAGGCGGGATTTGTGCAAGCGGGAGAGAGCTGCGGCTCCCCACCCCACCCCCGAAGGCCTCCTCGGGACGGGCTCCACGTGCACCCGCCCTTCTTTCGCTTTACCGTTATTGCTGGCTGTGCGATGGGAGAGGCGGCCTAGGGTGAGTTTCGACAGGGAAGCCTGCGAACCAGTTGCTCCTTGTTTTCTTTCCTCGGCAGAAGCGGCCAAGGATTGCAACAAGTGCTGCATGCGGCGGCGCTGCTCCGCGAATCTCTGCCGCGGCTGGAGGTTGAGCTGCTGCTGGCTTGGCCTGGTGGCACTTTTGCACGCGGGCTGGTTGCACTCTTCAGCGAGGGAAAAAGCGAGCTCGGGTTTTTGGAACCACAATTCCCAGAAGCCTTTGTCGCTCCTCGGGCTGATGGGAGGCGCAACCCAAAACATCTGGAGGGCGCCGGGATGCTGCTGCTGCTTCGGCGTTAGAAAAGAACGGTGCGGTGCAGGGAATGCATTTTGATCTTCGGAGGCTTGTTCCTTTGAACCGAATCCCCGTTGAAACGCTCGTGTGTGATGAATGTGCACTTTTGGGTGGGTTGTTGCATCAGTTAGCCTTGTATTGGCGCTGGCTACGGTGATTGGGACTTTTCTATAATAAAGTCTTCAGAGCTGAACTGCGTTTTGCAATCAAGTGATTGCATGTTTCCTGCTCTAGATCCCAGTCCAAAGGTGGAGGAGAACCCATAGCAGCGTTTTTCAACCGGGTGGACTTCAACACACTCAGATTTTCCCAGCCATCGTGCAGGCTGGGGAACTCTGGGAGTTGAAGTCCATGCAGCTTAAAATTGCCACGATTAAGAAACACTGGTCTATAGTATTCCGTATAAGAATATATTCGTGTATGAATATATTGCCTGCAACCGTTCAGTCACTGCAAGTCATTGAGCAAACTCTTCCGGGATTTATATACATGTAGTCCTTGACTTACCACCATTCAAAGTTACAATGGCACTAAAAATTACTTGCGACCAGTTTTCATACCTATGACCATTGCAGCATCCTCATAGTCACATGGTCAAAATTCAGATGATTGGCAATTGGCACGTGTTTATGACAGTTGCATTGTCCTGGGTCATATGATCACCATTTGTAATAATCTTTGCAGCTGGCTTCCAACAAGCAAAGTCAATGGGGAAGCCAGATTTACTTAATGACTGCGTGGTCCGCTTACTGTGGCAAAAAGGTTGTAAAATGGGGCAAAATCACTTAACGGCTGCCTTGCTTAGTACTGGAAATGTTGGCCTTAATTGTGATTGTAAGTCAAGAACTACTGGTATATGAATAATTTTCCTTGACTGGCAAATATCCTTAGTCAACCAACACATTTAGATTGCAATAATATCCACATTTTTCTGGTTTGTGCCCCAATGATTGACAAGGAAATGAATTTAAATGTGCACATGATTGCTTTTTGAAACTCAAAAGTATCTTTCATCTAATTTATTCTATGGTTACAGATTGGATAGGGCTCATGTTAAGTTTTGTTGAGGTATCAGGGCAACAATACACTTGTAAAACTTGTTAAACATTTGTCCCTCAGATTTCAATCTCCCATCAGTCAGAAAATGCAAAAAGGTATTTTTTAAGATGTACTTATGGAAATACAGACTTAAGTTAGTCGGTGCTGTGTGATTTAGATGAAGGCAGATATCATCCCTGCTTTCCAGCAAAGAAGAGTTCTTGATTGAATCAAGGGAGATAAGCTCATTAGACGGCATTGAAAAGCAGATTAGGCTGCATTGAAAAGCAAATGTGGTCTATCCCTTCTCCAAAGGTGAACTTCTACATTTTGTTGGTCTACTAGTTAGTTCTACTTAATTGGGGCGTTATATTGATTGCATGTTAGAGGAAGAAGGTTAATTTTTGAAGCAACAATAACAACAATTATTTTTTGGTTGGCAGAGTTGTATAAATACCTTGGAACAGATGTGTTGGTGCAAGTATATCAACAAATTGGTAATTTGTCTTAAGATTTTATGTTTAATTGAGATATTGTGATATTGTGTATGATTAGATGTTGGTCTGTAAAGTCTCTGAATTACTTTTCTTGGAGATTTACAGAAATAGCCTGCCCAAAAGGGTGGTACCACTTATTAAATATTAAGTTGCTCTTGTTGGATGAAAAGATAGAATTCTCTCTCAGAGCTTAATTGCACCTGGACTCTTGCAATGCAAAGAGTTTGGAACTGCATGAATCACAGTTTTGTAGTTTTGAAAGGTAACACCATTGCTTAGTCAGCAAGAAAGCTTGCTCTCATGATATAAGATCTGTCCTGACTTCTTTAAGAGAAATCTGCTGATTGTGGAAAGTTTATTTCAATGAAAGAAGAGACCAGTAAGATAATATATTATAGACTTGAGAGCTGATCTTAGGGTCCTGTTACACCATAAACACCAGAATAGCAGTATTGCCCGTGGTTGCTACTGTACTTAGGTAAGAAAAAGCACAAGAATTGTTGTAATGTTGAAATAAAATTGTGATAACAGTAGACATTATATAGTCTTATTCCCAGTAGTTGTAAAGATACCCCACAAGTCATGATGTTATGCAAGGATGACTTCCATATTACCTGTGGCTGGAAAATGATACTTGGATATTGTGATGGCACAAGGGCTCTGGTTGTCACCGTATCTCAAAAGTGTGCAACCTGTAATCTGAGGACCATGGGCACCACTAGAAATTCAGTTGTAGAACCCATCTGTCCAGATACTGCTGACCACCAGTAACAAACCAACATCCTCTGCCTCATTCTATCACTTTGACGTGTGTGTTCACTTATTTTGCTCACATTTATTTATTGTTAACCTGGTAATTCATGTATAAATAAATGTCAACCCTTCAAGGTTATCTGGATCAAGAAACAGACTCCACAAGAAGACTAGTACTAAGATAGGTGGGGTTTTTTTTAAGATAGGCGCTTACAACAGAATTGTGCAAATCTGATTGTGACTTTCCTCTTCTCCTTCTCACACCTCCCTCTTTCTCACACCTCCGTTGAGTCAGGGAGGAGCCAGCGTAAGGAGGAGTAAGAGACTATTGTAGGAGTCTCTTCCTAATTCTGCCTCCTTTCCCGGGGTTCAAGGAATGCTTTTTGTTTTTGTAATGTCTTGTGAATATTTCCACAAGATCATGTCCAAGATCTCTGTCTCAAAGGGAGAAAGTTGCTCTTGAGTTTAAGGTAGGTGAAAAATAGTAGTTCAACAGTTAATTGCAAAAAAACATTAACAATCAATTACATCTTTGTTTCTGTCACCTTTAAAGCATTTTGTGTGGCTACACCCTCTTTTCTAATGCTGCTTCCAGCATGATGTAGCCCTCAGCTCAAGAACATTTGCATACTTCTGACCTACTTAGGGATTTATTTTAGGATCCAGATGATAACAGGCAGCTTTAAAAATCCATGGTTGGTTTCTTTATCAAAGGTATTTATTAGACATTTGTCTTTCATTCTCAGAAAGGTTTCCTTGAATCTGTTTCTGCTTCCTATCTCAGTGCACTTGCTGGTTGGGAGCAACTTTAAGATACGTACTTGGAGTAGTTTAGCTACTGAGGAGAAATTACATAATCTCAAAGTGATTATTATTTGCGTAAAATGTTCATAGAGTTCAGAAGGAAATAATGTTTTTGCCCCAGGTAATTACCAGCTTTGCAGTTGCATAATCCCTTTCTTAGAAATAAATGGCTTCATTTCCCTGAGTCTGGCTTTGGAACAAGAAGGATGAATAAAGTAGTATATGGTGCAAAATATTTAGTTGCTGGTAATTTTGTAATGCCATACTTATTAGATAGAATTGCACAGTATGTTGATCAGGTAGGCTAAATAACATTGGACATAAGTACAATAATTTATGGGGAGAAATCTTCACAGTGTATAGATTATGTGAATAATTTAATTAGATGCATTCTATTTAAATTTTAGCTTTTATTTGTTTGGCATTAAGGATCTAATTTAGGATAACGTGTTTTGAGCTAATATTAACTTGTTATACGTTTTCTTTCTATATGAATGACAGCAGCAGAACATTTTAAAGAGGTCTGTCTTCTCACAGAATATAAAATTGAGATGAAGCATTTGAAATACAAATTAATATTCTGGCCTACCTGAATTTAATAGAAAGAATTTGAGCAGTTTTCTTTTGCCAGTGGGGAGGCTTTTCACCCTTACGTTGACATCAAATAAAATGTAGAGCAGGACTGGTGAGATGTGAAGAGGAGAATTGCTAAAACTCAGCTGAGGGATGAACTGTACTCTGTTTCTGTACAAATCAAAGTCACTTTAAGCCTTTGAATTTCTGCCAAGGAATAGTGAATGTGGAATTTAAAATGTGATCCTTTCTAGCGCCTAAGCTTATCCGGAGCTGCCAGTAGCAGTGGCCCAGATCTCCTAAATTGCTTTGTAATGCACTAGGTATAAATAATAATATTGACTTGACAAGAATTGGGAACCAGATGACAGTTCTTTTGGAAATCCACATTTTATTCAGATTTGTGTTTCATAGTCTGGAGGTAATGAGAGCAGAGATGACACGTAGGAGGAAGAAGTAGAAGGGAGAAGAAAAGTGAAAGACTGAACGGGCAGTAGGAACTGGGAGTGCTGTCAAACCTTGCGTGAAGTAATTTTGAACAAGCAGGCTTCTCTTCACTACTTTTTCACACCAGGTTTTCTAAGACAGTTTTTGATAACTAGGAACCAGATCCAGCATATTAGTAAAAATGCGATTCACTTCAGGTAGTCCTCAACTTACCACCACAATTGAGCCCAAAATTTATATTGCTAACCGAGACAGTTAAGGGAATGTTACAACCTTTCTTGCTATGGTTGTTGAGTGAATCACTGCAGTTGTTTAGTGGGCAACACGGTTGTTAAGCGAGTTTGGCTTCCCCACTGACTTTGTCAGAAAATTGCAAAAGGGGATCACACACCCGCAGGACACTGCAGCGGTCATAAATAAATCACATGACCATACTGAAACAGTCCTAAGTGTGAAAAGTGATCATTGGTTCCTTCTTTCAGTGCTGTTGTGACTTTGAATAGTCACTAAATAAACTCTTGTAAGTTGGGGATTACCTGTATTTGCTGTCTTTTTAATCAGGCCCCAAATAGCTGTTTCTCCCTTTTCAGTGATAAGATGTATTTATTCAGGTTTGGGGTTTTTTTTTAACTTTTTTAATTAATTTTTCACACTTTTGAACCACCTGTCTCCCTCACAGAGGGACTCTTTGTATAATTATGTATGTATGTATTATGAAATGTATAATAGACAAGGAGACTTAATCCTTCGATATTGCAATTATTGATTCAGAGTGGGTTTTAAGAGAGTTCTTGGTGAAGCAGGGGTTTCTTTCATAGCTTATTAGTGCATAACAGTTATAGTTCACAGCAGGCCTTATATTGCCTCCTGACTACTTAATCTATATGCCACCCATCTCACACTGAAATACACAAGCTTGGGAACCAGGGAAAAGTTTGGGTGGAGGAGAGAGGAATCCATACAGGCAGTCCTCGTCTTACAACCATAAATGAGCCTAAAATTTCCTTTGATAAGCAAGACAGTTATTCAGTGAATTTTTCCCTATTTTGTGACTTTTCTTGCCACTGTAATTATTAAGTGAATCATTGCAGTTTTAGTAACATAGTCGTTAAGTGAATCTGACTTCCCTATGGACTTTGCTTGTCAGAAAAACTGCAAAAAGTGATCACATGACCCTGGGGCACTGCAGCCGTCATAAATACAGGCCAGTTGCCAAGCATTTGAATTTTGATCATGTGACCGTGGGAATGCAGCAGCAGTCATGTGAAAAATTGTCATAAATAACTTTTTTCAATATCTTAGTAACTTTGAACACTTACTTAAAAGAATGGTTGTAAATAGAGAACTACCTATACAATTCAAACAGTAAAGGCACTGTCTGAGCAGATGACGTCATCTTTTTTCAAACAGAGTTTGAACCAAGAGTAAAGTATATCCTTCTTAAGGAATTGTTTGATGTGTTCCATAGAATCAACATTGCAGAGCCTTGACATTCTGAGAAAGTAATGTTTGATGCATAAGAATGCAAGCAATACATGCCGAACAAATTTCTATTTTGGGGGATATTGAAGTGATGATGAACTCTCAGGCTGTTATTAGAAGGAGAAGATTATCTTTATTAAGCGTAAGACTTAGGGTGATACCTCTTTCTTTACACAAGGTTTACATATGCTAAAGCATAATCTTCCATTTTTATTTATTTATTGTTTTTGTAAATTGTATAGTTGTATGCTGTATGAACTCAGCCATGGAGGTTTTTAATCCATGGTTTTGGGGCTTGTGCAGTGTATGGCTGGCTAAATATTTTTTTATTTCATTTATATGACATCCATCTCTCTTCCCAGAGCAATTCTTAGCAGCTTACAATGTTTATTATTTGTTGAATCTTAAACGAAACCATGTCATGGTGTACAATGGGAGCAAAGTCATGCATTCTGTCAACGTTCAAGAAAATCTTGCCAGTCATACTGAATTCTTAACTTTGAACCTAAGGTGTAATGCCATTGGCTTAGTATGTTGCGTTACAAAAGCATGGTTTATCACTGAACTAGCAGATTGTGATTTATCTAGATTATGATTAAACTAATGATAGCTTAATGTTGGGTCCGGTAGGATAAGATACCGCCAATTTTATCCTCCCTCGATGGCATTTCCTGACCTCAGGGATTTTAAAATAAAAACTTTTGATATCGGAAGAAACTGGAAATATTGGCTGCTTATGTAAAATGTCACTCAGAACCTGCTTAGTTGATAACCCGCATCACATTTAAATGTTCTTTTTAAAATATCATCTGGTAACCCAGTATTCAGAAAATATATTTTCTTGCTCTAAACAGTTCTTTAACTGGAATTCCACCTCCATGTGACAGCCTGGATTACCAGTGGGAGTTTGTTTTCTGTTTTGATGCTATTGTGTCCAATTTCCCACTTGTTTTAAAGCTGCAGGAACTGGTAGATGCATCCGTCCCATGATTGCACATTAAGGTTGTCTTACCTCTTACATGTAGGAGAACCCACCAGGTAGCTAATGAAGCTAATCGTTGCTATTTTCTTGTCTTCACATTTTCTCCTTAACAATAAATGGCAAATTCGTAGTTATTAATTTTGCCTTTGTGATGTGAGTATTGTTTTTGATGCATCTACTTTTCTCTTTTAAAAAAACAGCATGCAATGTCTTCATGGTAGCTGCGATAAATTGGCTAATTGGTAGGTGTCCCAGGACTCCTTGTTTTGCAGCGATTCAGTAATATATCTGCAGCTCTGAAAATTATAGCACGTTAACAGTGTTTCTGTTGAATAAATTTGTTGCAGAAAATTGAGTTGTTTCTGCACCGGTTCTTAGAATATGCAGCACTTCAGATTCAGTTGCAAAAAGGTGCTTCACAGTACATGGGGTCACAAACAGCAGCATCTGTCTGCTGTACAGCTCATTAAAGCTGCTGTGTCTTTTTCCAGGATCATGCAGCTATTCCCAGGACCATTTAGGATGCAGGCTCCTAAACTTTCTGCTATCATGCTTCCCTTTATGTAATGACAGCGTATAAACTACCCTAAAAAAATCCAAATACAGGCAGTCCTTAACTTACAACCATTCCATTTAGTGACCAAAGTTAGAACGGCACTGAAAAAAATAATTTATGAGCGTTATTCCACGCCTATGACCGTTGCAGCAGCCCCATGGTCACATGATCAAAATTCAGCCACTTGGCAGCTGGCTCGTATTTATAATGGTTGTAGTGTGCCAGGGTCGTGTGATCACTTTTTGCAACCTTCTGACATGCCAAGTCAATGGGGTAGCCAGATTCACTTAACTACTGGGTTACTAACTTAGCTGCAGTGATTCACTTAGCAGCTGTGGCAAGAAAGGCCATAAAATGGGGCAAACTTAACTGTCTTGCTTAACAATAGAAATTTTGGGTTCAATTGTGGTTGTAAGTCAAGGACTGCCTGTACCCAAATGAACACCGATGAACAATGAAAACAATACCATGACAATTCGGGAAAGGTGGATTTATTGTAAGAATGTTCTTCATGCCTCCCCTGAACTCTGCCCACATAGGGTGTACGGTGTACCTCCCAGTTTAGGAAAACCTGATTGAGGGGGTTTAACAGTCAATATGGACCCAAACTGCCCTATAAGCAACTGTGAGTGCAAGTCTTTTGTGAGTTTTTTTTGTTTTTTTGTAAAGTTTTTATTTTTAAACATAACATCAATATCATTGCGCGGACAGTGTGGCACCTGGGTGTCATTCATTTTGATACAGAAATAATATTATTACAGATAAGAATTACTACATTGACCAAACTTACATGGTTCTAATGTTATTATACATATTTATGTCAGTACATGATCCCTCATTCTTCAATTATTCAATATTTTCTGCATCCTTCCAGTAGTAATAACACTATTATTATATTCTTGAGCACATCTGGTAACACCCTTTTTCAAAATCTAGTCTTAACCTCTAACATTCATTTTAGATATATTATACAAAATATGTATAACAATATTCCCCGTTTCTAATTTCTTTATCTATTCTAATTCTTATAACCAATCTTGTTTCTTTTTAAAAGAAAATACTTTCTATCCATCATCTCTCATCCTCTTAGAAGTTTCAGTTTTTCTCTTTTGGCTTGCCTCCCATACTCCTCCCTTGGATCCTTATCTACCTCTTTTGTATTCAACCCAACCATTATTTCCATCTCCACTATTTTTTGCTGCCAATCTACCCACGAGTCTGCTAAATCCTCTATCTTTTTCCAAAAGTATTTCTTCAGTTCCATTTTTCTGCCTCCTAGTATATATTCTCCCAATTTTATTTCACCCAGCTTTATTGTCTCCTCTTTTTCTTCTTGTTCTATTTGTTGTGTAGTCTGTTCTATCTCGTTTTCTAAGCTTCCAGATATCTCCTCTATTTCCTGGATTTCATTATCTTGATTTCTTATTCCTTGTTGCAGTTGCATTCTTTCCAGGTATGTAATAAATCTTTTATCTCCCTGAAGTTCCCCATCATAGCATCGTAAAAGCTTTGAATAACCAAGATAGTTTTTTGAAGTTCCTCCGATTCTTCCTGATGAGCCATCTTGCCTTATTTTTAAAAGTCCAGGTAGTACTCTGTTTTGTCAATGATCTGTCACCGTTCAGTAGTCTATTCTTTTTGACTTCCCAAATCCAGCAGGTTACTTGATCTTAACAATGTTCATCAGGGGATATGATCGTTGCAGTTCTTTATATCCTGCAATTAATCAGTTGGTTCCAATTATACAGTTCAGGGGATTTTCCAAATAGCTCCTTAAATCCACTCGTTAAATTGCTGGTTAGTCAGTATTCAAAAGATATTCCATTAAATATCCTCCAGGTTATAAAGGTTAATCCTCTAATAACCATAAGATAAACAAGTGTAGAACAACAGATAATAACAGCAGACCTCCAGGTGTTATTTTCTTTTTCTTTTTTTTTTAAATCAAAATTTTCCAGAATTGTTTTTGTTATTCCAGGAATATGCCATAGTATATATCCATTCACCAGTAGATGGTACCTTCAGCTTAGAAATCAATGTTAAAAATCAGCTTTAAAACTATTCTGCCAGTTATTTATTCCAAATCATTTTTTTTTAAAAAGAACTATCCAGTAAACTATAAAATATCCAGCATTTTAAAAAGCCTATTCAAAGTCATGCCTGTAAGATTTACATCCAGTCTTTCAGCATTTACAACTTTTGCTTATTTCCTGTTAGGGTGCAATTTCTCTCTGCTCTCTTTAATCGGCACTTAAAAACATTCCAAAGAGTCTCTTTTCTGGATTATTTTTCTTTTGATGTCAAATCCTAGACAAAAATTGAGAATTACCTCACCCAGCTCCCGTCACTGTCCACTCACACTGCTCCAGCACAATCTTAATTTCTTCAGCTGCCCCAACTTCATGACAGCCATAATCGCTGCCTCGTCTTTGGCAAAGAAGGAAGAAACCCTGGGTCCAGCGGGAGAGCTGCCGCTCTCCGCGACCTATAGGATGCCCCTCCTTATATGCCACCCCTACTTTAGCCCCTTGGGGGGGCCCTCCGACCAAGATTATTTGGCATGGCGAAGCGGAGCCCTGCTCCCCTGCGTCAATCTCACAGCGACGTCAAAC
The DNA here is from genome assembly GCA_032468155.1 of Oxyrhabdium leporinum. Lineage (NCBI taxonomy): Eukaryota > Metazoa > Chordata > Lepidosauria > Squamata > Cyclocoridae > Oxyrhabdium > Oxyrhabdium leporinum. The sequence goes on along the minus strand of JANHFL010003620.1, from coordinate 42,215 downwards.
CAGAAGTCTTGAGTGCAAGTCTTTTCATTAAGTATTGATGTGATCTCTGCATCTTGCACTGCTTAATAGCACAGCTGTCACATTTGCTTCTCAGCTCTTTAGAGGCTGTTCTCCTGGACAACACATTGCAAGTTTCAAGACTGGAAGAAACCAAGGACTCACTGGATCCAACTGGCTCAGGTTACGTCAAGAGTTCTCTTTCATCTCTTTGATAATTCATGCCACATCTATGGAAAGATACACCTCACCATAACTCCAGGGATAACTGAGGATCAAGGAGCACTTCAGAGACAAAGCCTGTTCTTTCAAGGAGAATCAGAAGCCAAGCTATACCTCCATTGATTGAAGTCTAAACATGAAAAGGAAGCAGGTTGCTCTTCTCTTTAAGTAAACAATGTTTACAAGGTCATTCCTATCCACTTGTTCCTTGGTTGTGGCCTGAAAAGTGAAGAAGACAGGACTTCTTAGAGCAGGGGTCTCCAAATTTGGCAACTTTAAGACTCATGGAGTTCAACTTCTAGAATTCCTCATGCTGGCTGAAATCTTAAAAGTTGCCAAGTTTAGAGATCCTTGATTTAAGAGGAAAGGATACCCATCTTCATACGCTCTTTAAGAACCTGATTTTGGGTTAAACAGCTCTGGAAGTTCTGAAGAATTTGGATGGGGGATATGTTTTTTTCTCCCTGAATAGATGCTGCTTTTATTGCAGGATTCATGTTTGCATTTATGGTCGATGTAATTTTATAAAACTGCCCAGTGACATCTAGAATGGGGCAGCCTACAAGTTCACCACATCTATAAACTCTTGATTCTTTTTCAGAAAAACATGTCCCTAGCTTACGCAAAGATTTTTCTCAATTCCCTATTTAGCATTGAGATTCTCATTGAGAACCAAAAATACCTCCAGGACGATTTAATCTTTTTTTTCTTTCCCTGAAGACTTACTTGGAAACAAATGCAGGTTTATTATTTTATCAATTAATCTATTAAATACAGGTTTGTTTATTAATTAATTTACTTGTTTGCATGCTGCCTATTTATTCCCAAAGGCTTTTAGGCAGCTTAACAGTATCGATTTATAAAATAATTCCCCAATCCCAAATGCATATAAAAATAAAAAGATAAAACAGGTACAGCAGACCTGTAAATGCAAATCTGTACCCATGAACCCCATCAACATATGGAAGATAGTGAATGGTTTGTCAATGGGTGGATCAGGGTTGTGTTTGACCTTGTAGGGGCTGGAGTGGGTAGGTGTGGCCAGCTCGAAGCTCCGTTTTTGGCCGCCTCGGCCTCCTGCACCTCTCGGCCAGCAAAAATGGAGTTCAGGGGAGTGACTGTGGCCTGCATGGGCTCCATTTTCAATGGCAGAGGGTTGCGAGGCTGTCGCGGCTGAAAATGGAGCCTGAGTGGGCTGCGTGTGGCCTCCCCGAGCTCTGTTTTTGCTGGCAGAGGGCTGCAGGAGGCCATTGTGGCCTAAAATGGAGCTCAGGAGGGCTGCGCAGAGGCACCACGGGCCGGTCCTTTGCTGTTTCCAAGGTAGCCCTGTAGGCCACATCTAAGCACCCCGCGGGCCGGATCTGGCCCCCAGGCCTTGAGTTTGACACTCCTGTACTATAACATCAATTTCTCTAGGACTGTTTAACAGCTATTTACTTCTGATTTGACACCAAGTTTAGAAATAGAATTATAATGAACTTTCACCAATTTTTCTTAGGATCTGTTGAATCAACTTGTTTTAGGTTGATTCAAATGGCCAGGATATTCTATAGTTCAATAAAACAACCAGCGAAATATAAATAAAACATGTTTAAGGTCTATATAACTAAGCTGAATGACTAGGCCTTTAATTCTATAAAAGTTTATTAATATATAAAAAAATAACAGCCTAAAGTCTATTAAACTTGAACCTTGAGAACAGATCTATAAGTCTACACTAGCAAAAAGTATTCTAATATACTGGGAGTCATATTTATACTATATTTGTAAAATCTACTCAAATGATGTGAATATAACTGCAAACCACTCATACACGCTTACATACCCTTTCAAAATCTACAGGCAATTTACAATAGAGTACAGATACTTACAACCACATTTGAGCCCAAAATTTTCACCAAGCAAGACAGTTAAGTGAATTCTGCCTCATTTTATGACCTTTCTTGCCACAGTTGTTAAATGAATCACTGCAGTTGTAAAGTTAGTAAAATGGTTGTTAAGTGAATCTGTCCTCATTAACTTTGCTTGTCAAAAGGTAGCAAAAAGTGATCACATGACCCCAGGACATGGCAACCGTCATAAATACAGGCCCGTTGCGAAGTGGTCGAATTTTGATTACGTGACCATGGTGATGCTGCAACGGTTGCAAAAGTGAAAAACGGTCATAAATCACTTTTTTTTCAGTGCCTTTGTAAGTTCGAACAGTCACTAAAGACTAGTTATAAGTTGAGAACTACTTGTATAATAAAGTAGATCCAAGATGAGTTTTAGTGCTCCCTACTCATCTGACTTATCTAGATTTCCCCTCCCCTCTTCCTTCATTATTTCTTTCAGGTCTTCTCCGTATAATTAAAGTAAAATTAACGCAATTGGCACTGGTACCAGTCTCAACCAGAGAATAAATGACGAAGGCATTACTAGCCTCAGGGCATAGATTTAAGAGGAACTGCCGGCTCTCAAGACTGTACAAATATAGTTCAGAATACAGTCACACAGAGGCCCAAGCATTTATATTACCAAATAAAGGTCTAAAGAGGAAATGCTTTGGGGAAAGCTTTATGGACATGCTAATGTTAAGTCAGACAGATGTTTTGCTATAACCGTCTCAAGTGTTTCTAATAAAACCCCAAGAAGAAATGTAAATTTGTACGTTTTTATTACTGATTTGGTGAAACTTAACAGAATGAGCCATGAATGTTGTTATTACTAGGTGCCACATAGTGAGAAGAGATTGCTAATACTTCAGAAGGCAGGCCCAAGGTTCAAAAAGAACCTTGAATGTTGGGCCTTATTCAAGAAAATTTTGTTTTATTGGTGAGAAATGTGCAATTCTGCACTTGGTTAGGAAAAACCAGATACCCAAGATAACCAGGTACAAGATGGCCAACTCTAGCCTTTTATTAAATGATATGCAAGTCTCTAGCCTTTATAAAATGATAAGCGGCTATACGTCCACCAACTGCTGGAGATGTAGTCAGACTGCAGGCACTTACTATCATACGTGGTGGATTTGTGTGAAAGCAAAAAAATACCCGACGAAAATACATAGATGCTTGGAAAAGATAATTAAGCAACATATAGATTTGAAACCAGAAATATTTTTGTTGGGTATAATGCCGAAAGGCTATGATAAAGGGACTATATATTTAGTCTTGCACGTATTGACAGTAGCAAGGATTGTATTTGCACAATACTGGAAAAACGTGAACACACCATCAGATGAGGGTGTGATTCGGAAAATACTAGACTGTGCGGAGATGGACAGATTGACATGAAAAATAAAGGACAAAGGAGACACAGAATACTATTTAACATGGAATAGATTTTATGAATGGTTAGAAATAAGAGGTAGAAATTAGATAAA
>JANHFL010003620.1:24954-38532 GCA_032468155.1 Oxyrhabdium leporinum | reverse complement strand
GAGAGAGAGAGAGAGAGAGAGAGAGAGAGAGAGAGAGAGAGAGAGAGAGAGAGAGAGAGAGAGAGAGAGAGAAATCTTAAAGAGTCTTAAATGTGTAGGTAACAGTGTGAGGTGTCTCAGCAAAGATATTTTGGAATCTGGTAATTAGGAACTACAGAAAAGCTAGCAAGACCACTGTTTCTGAACACAGCATTGCTGACCAATTAATCTTTAATGCAACAACAGTTGCGTGAGCCCGTTGTCTGGTTATACCAACTGTGCTGAGTTTGATTATTCTCAGCTGCTTTTCAATGCCGCTTTAAATTATTTACGTTTTTGATCACCGGCTGTGTTTTATTTTGCTCCTATTTCTTTTCTTAGCTGCCCAGAGTCATGTGTATGAGGTAGGCCGCCATACAAACTTACTAAATAAATAAATAAGAGGGAAACCATCTCTACTCTTTTCAAACACCAACACATGACTGACAAGTCAAAGCTTGAAATGAAAAGGGGTGTAGCCTGCTTTCTAATTAGAGTTTTGTAAAAAAAAACCAAACAAATTTTAAAGCAAGGCGTTTTTCCAACTGTTTGGCCTACTCCATTTTATAAATAATTCTGACTCACCTTTGTCTTTTCTTTTTTTGGGTGAATGGACAGTGCACCGCAGTAGTTAAATTAATGGAGGGCTCTCATACAAATCTTAGGAGCAGCTTGATCTTCCGGAACTATAACACAGCAGAACAATCTGTGACTTTATATAAAGCTGCCTCATCACTTAGGTGAGCGGAGCTGACCTTGTCAAATTAACTTTGGCTAAGGCTTACATCTTATGACTATGTAAACAGGGAAGGGAGGCGACCCAGTGGTCAAAAATACACCTCAGAAGCACATAATGTTGGGAAAGCTTTGTGGCCTGCTTTCACATTAGCCTTCCAATGTCAGGTGCTACCTGGGAGGATTTCTGCTTTGCAAAACAGGATCATACATAAGAATACTGGAGTGGATTAAAAAAATACTTTCCACTAGTAACAACTCTGAATATTTATTGTAAGTCTTCAGACTGTCAGAGCAGTCTACTGACAAGGCAGAAGAAGTATAGTCGAGTTGAACCAGTAAAATATGATCAAGGGTTCTTTTTAAGAATATTCTAAAGTTGATTTTTTCCCAATAATTTATTTATTAGTTCGTTTTATATGACTGCCCATCTCACGTTTATGACACTGGATAACTAACACAAAATACACTTATCTTCTACAGAAATATTATTTTAAAATGTTAAGCTATAATAAAGTCTAATACTAGACTTTTTTTTAAAAAAAAATGAAGTAATGATGATTAGGGGCCATAAAGTGATTTTTGACTTCTGTATTTGTAAGCGTTGCAAAGAGAATAAATAGGAAGCTGTTTCTTTAAATATTTTCTTTCTTCTCTTTTTTCATCTATATTGTCATTCACTTTTTCTTCTATCTTTCCTGTTTCTCTTTTTATATCTTTTTTCCTTTTCTTTTTATTATGTGTAGATTTTAACTTTGTAAAAAAATCAATAAAAGTTATATACAGTATATTCCTTTAATTCTGCTTACTCTTGAGCCCAATAGTGATATTACTCTTTGACTGTGTTTGTATCACCAACAGAACCAATACTTATTTAACTGTATTTTAGCTCAAAATGTTTTGAGAGCTGGTCTCATAGTTATTTTATGAGCAAAACCAGAAAGTCAGGTTGAGTAAACAGTAATTTACTATGACTTAACATGTTGTGCAAACACTGTCAATGAATGCTTTTCAATGAAAAAGGGGTGCATAAGCGGTCTTTAATCCAGGCATTAATACATTTTCTGGGACATAACAGAGGTCTGTCTTAGCAAGTGGCAGCCCTCAGCCAATCCAGGTTGGGCTCAGACCATTAGTGTGGTGGAGCCCGATTAGTATTTGGTCCGGAAATGGCCTGGTAATGATAGGATTTTAATTTAGAATGAAAAGAAAAAGAAAGATAAGAAGAAAAATCTGAAAAAAGGCAGCATCAAACGACTCTGATAATGTTGCACGGCACTACATAACATCATGGAGTCAACAAATGATGAACCTTAGTGGAAGAGATATTAACAGAGATCTACTGCATATATATTTACAAAGCAAGCTGACTTTAAATGACTTCCTTTAAGGGGGTCCCCCACCCCCAGTCTGCGGACTAGTACTGGTTCATGGCCTATTAGAAACCAGGCTGATCAGCTGGAAGTAACCAGCTGGCAAGTAAAACTGTGCATGTGTGGGATCTAGGTTGTGTACTCCTCCCCCCACATTCATGGAAAAAGTTGTCTTCCACGAAATTAATCCCTGGTGCCCAAAAGGTTGGGGACCGCTGCTTTAAGGTACTTGGAAAATTGATATTTGACATACAGTTTAGAATACAAGTAGTCCTTGAGATATGACCACAATTACGACCATAATTTCCATGGCTAAGCAAGGCAGTTGTTAAGTGAATCTCCCCCAACCTTATGACCTTTTTGGCCATTGTTGTTAAGTGAATCACTGCACTTATTAAGTGAATCACATGGTTATTAAGCAGGTCTGACTTCCCCCATTAATTTTGCTTGTCTGGGAAGTTGCAAATAGTGATTCACACGACCCTAGAACACTGCAACCATCGCAAATACAAGACAGTTGCCTATTCCCTGAATTTTGAACACATGATCATGGGGAATGCTGCAATGGTTTAAGTCACCTTTTTCAGTACCATGCAACTTTGGACGATTGCTAAACATTGGCTGTTAAGCCAAGGACTATCTGTACCCAGATTTTAACTACTTTTAAGAAGAAAATATATTTAGTATAGGTCTGTCAAACTGGCAGCCCACAGGCCAGATGTGTCACACACAGGCCACGCCCACCCCAGCTCTGCAAAGGGAAAAGATGTTGTGACACGCTACATGACATGGTCGAGTTTGACACCTGTGATTTAGAATTTCTCCATTAACGTACATAAAATGCTTCAAAATAAAGTAGTTGAAATGAGCAGAATTTGATTTTAAACATACTCTGTAGACTGGATCTCCTTCAAGACAGAAATGACTGAAAAACTTACATCAAATATATGTATAGGACATCACTTCATTAATAAGAAAGTAAGATACTTGCATATCCTTTGGAGATGAAAATAAAAATGCCCAACCCCCATAAAGGCTTAAAAGATCACAAGATACTCTGATTTGTGTAAAAAAATAGTTAAGGAAGAAAGTGCATATATTAATATGCACATAGAGCGCTGGTATTTATTAATATTTTGGTCCAGCTGAAACCAAGTATGATATAGGACAAGATGCCTAGTTTAAATAACTGGAGCCATGTATGACATGCAAGATGCATGTCCGGACTTGAATGTAGAATAATTTTTCTAGCATAAGTCATGTAATGTGCCACAGGCTGTGTCTGCAAGACACCATAAATCACAGGTTAGCAAATTACATTTTAGGTTAGCAAGTTGTGTGATGTGCACCATGGGCCAGGGTACAATTGAGCTCTGTAAACTATGCTTAATAAATTATAAGTATGGATAATGGGAAACCCAGCTTGGTGTAATGGTTAATGGTATTGGATTGGAAACCATAAGTTTTGGGTGACCTGAGTGACCTTGGAGCCACAGTCACTTTCCCTCAGCCCTAGGAATGGGGCAAGGACAAACCAATCTTGCAGAGAAAACTACAGAGACTAGTTCGGGCAATCACCAAGTGTCAAGACTGACTCAACGGCAAGCACACAACAAAACACATTGTGCTAACACAGCTGTAATAAAGGTTGCATTGAAAATTAATCCAGATATAGATGATATTTTTGTTTCCTGCTGAAATGGGATACTTAGCGTTCCCAAGTGAGTCATCCGGTTGCTACCTAAACCTTCATGTGATCATTGGATGAGCGACTGAATCAGAACAGCAATTGATTTTGTTACATAATACTGTCACTGACCGAGGCGGGGTAGTCTTAGGTATACAGTTCTATAAGCACTTCAGTATTTACCCAATGTCAAAGTTTGCATTCAAAACCCTTCAACTGCAACGCTTTCAGCAACCAAAACATATAAAGGAAAACAAAACCGAAGACGAAGTTGCTATTCAATACCATTCACACATTTCAAGAAAAATGCATTATTCGGCACTGAGGTTTTTCTGACAAGCAGTTGCTCATGCAACGCAATATTTGCAGCAACAGTTTCATGCAAAAAAGATAGCAAAATAAAAATTGCAAAAGAACAAGTCCGTTGTGAACATGAAGACCCTAAAGAGAACTAAGAAGAACTTTCCTGTTTTCTACTCCCCACATTTGAATTCTTGTCATTTTAATGAGCCTATAAGTTCTCAAAATCGCAAGGAAGGGAGGGGGGGAAAAAACCACCCTATTTTCCTCCTCTATTACAAAACAAAAGTTTTGTTTCTCCAAAACTACTGAGGGGAAGAAAGAAAAAAGGGATTGCCACTGCCACTCAAGATAATTAGACCTCTTTTGTTTAATGATTTGTTATTCAGATCACGAAAGCTTCCATTTACCAACCTGGATGTAGATGGTAACACATACAGGCAGTCCTTGACTTGCAACCACAATTGAGCCCAAAATTTATGTTGCTAAGTGAGACATTTGTTAAGTGAGTTTTGACCCAATTTTAAGACTTTTTTTGCCACGGTTGTCAAGTGAATCCCTGCAGTTGTTAAGTTAGCAACACAGTTTTGAGTGACTTCAACAGCTTCTCCGTTGACTTTGCTTTTCAGAAGGTCACAAAGGGGGATCACATGACCCGGGACACTGCAACTGTCATAAATATGAGTCAGCTGCCAAGTGTCTGAATTTTTAATCATGTGACCATGGAGATGCTAAAACAGTTATAAGTGAAAAAAAAGTTATATGTCACTTTTTTCACTGTCGTCGTAACTTTGAATGGTCACTAAAATAACTGTTGTAAGTTAAGGACTATCTGTACTCTCTGTTCATAATTTGATTTGAACTTGTGCAGGGTAACTTATTCAAGAGTGGTCACACAACTAAAACAAGGAAAGAATAAGCAAACACACCCCACCCACCCCGCAGTCAGCAATAAGATCTAAATTGTTAAGGACGCGCAATTGCCTTTCATCATCTGCTTGTTCATATGTTGACCCTATTTCAGCTGGAATCTCTAGTAAACCAAAGCTACTCTTCATGCACATATATCGTAGACCTGGGGTGTCCAACCTTGGCAATTTTAAGACTTGTGGACTTCAAGCTGTGCTCCCTTATTGTACACCCCAATGTGACTTCTTAAGGCCGAATGAAGTATTTGGGGACAAAATGTAGGCTGCTATGGAACAAACAAGCCCACAAAACAGTTGGGGACAGGATTTGTTTTCTTTTTTGTCTCCCTAGGAAAAACTACTTTATGCATTTTTAAAAAAAGAATTTAAACTCCTGGCTTCAAGATGGTAGGTACGCTGCTAATTTTGCGCACAACTGTGGCCAAAAGAGATCTGAAGGCCACAAGAGAGGAGTTTGGATCTACATGCCTTGGAGCTATAATCGCTCATACCTTTCCATATCAACATTTAGCCTTGAGTGAAAGTCCATATTAAACGACCAATAAAATCTTTTTATAGGAAGTACAATATTTACTCCTATGTGCCAGTAATGAGGAAGATGACAAAGGAGAAAGCAAAACTTCCTGCACATAAGTCTACCTTTCAGGCTAATTATGTACCTCAATTCAAAAGGCGAGACATGAAACTTGTTTAATTCTGCTGTTAAAGATAGAATTCCACTCCTATTGGAAAAAGGCTGGAGAGGGGCTTTCTGGGAATTCTGGGAGTTGAAGTCCACAAGTCAAAAAAGGCCCATGGTTCCCCACCCCTGCTGTAGGAGATGCAATCTTGCCTCCCTCCATTCCAGTTGTGTTTCTAACTCTTCTATAGCAAGGCACTGCAATTTCTCTGCGACCATTGCCTTTATCTCAATTTAAAATCACAAAACAAGACGGCATCAACTGAGGCAAGGGGGCCAACCCATTGAAGCTGGTTCAAACAGGTTGCTTCCTACTGAAGATGATCAAGTCTCACCCTTCAAATTCACTGCAAGAAGTTTTTTCAAAATATACAGATGATGGCCAAATAGGCTTTACTATTGAGACATGACTCCTCAGATCACCAGATAAAACTTTTCAGATAGCTCTGGGGCTCCACTTGCCCAGACAATCAGAAAGCGGTTAAGCCAGTTGCTAGGTTGTTAATAAACAAGCATTACCACGTGCAACGTGCTCAGTCAACATCCACTTACAATTCTCCTCTTGCCTCCCAGCCACTTTGAACGTCCGAGTGTGTGAAAATCTTGGGTGAAACTAGGTTTTAAAAGCGAACGTTTTAAAACACAGTCACTAAGAACATAGAGGGGTTCAGGCATTCCTTCTCATGTCACTTAGCCGTTCCCACCTGGAACCTTGTGAGGTTATGGACAACAATCTCGATCTTGCTAATCCTCTTAACAACAGGTTAGGAATCACTAGACTGCTGTACCTTTCAACATTAGCTCCGCATGATCTGCCCTTGGAAATCATCCTGAAGCTACAGCTCAAAATGCAACAGCAGAGCTTCTTGTGATGTCCATACGTCATCACTGTTTTGTGAGCTTCACTAGTTATCGGCTCACTTGTAGGTGCAATTCAAGGTGCTAGTCATTACCTACGAAGCCCTTCATGACACAGGGCCTGGTTATTTGAGGGACCTCTCCAGTTGTTTCCACCCATCCAGGGTATTCAGGCAGTGAGTGTGCTCCACATCCTATCAACTAAAAATTGTCATCTTATGGGACTGAGGAAGCATGCCTTCTCTATTGTAGCCCCTGAGCTCTTGCACAACAAAACAATAATGGCTGCCACGGTCCTTGGTTTCCAAGTTGCATAACACCTGGCTCTATTCCCAGGTTTGAAGTTAAGCTGTTGCTAATTTTTTCCTGAATGTTGTATTGGTCCAGGAAGTATTTTTATTATTCGTTCATTCAGAGTTATTGCACACTACCAGGAGGCTTCTTGAAATTGGATGCCCTTAACAAAACTGAAATAAATACGGTAAATACACAAAGGGACTTTCCTATGGCTTGTCTGCTTCATTTATGTTCTTGATTTTCCCAATACATCATTTTGTTATTCTTATTTCTTATTTTAGACACTTATTTTCAATGGTAAAAAGAGTACTGTAAACAAACACAATCAGCTTATAATGTACACCAAAACTCATGCTCAGACACTGAAGAAACAGAAACTGAATAATCCAAAATAATTTGAGATCCGTCAGTATAACAAAAGAAAAAATAGACCATATTAAACTACATAAAAACTGCTAATAATTACACAATTAACACTAATATACCCCTTTATCCATGAATACCCCAGCGAATCAGCCTATAAATCATTATGGATGATTGGGAATTCGATATTCTTAACTTCACTATTACGGTAATAAATATCAAATATACTGATCATATTAAAGAAACATCCCTAAAATTAATATTTCTATTTATCTTCATGTGTGTATTCATTAAGGTTTTGTATCTTCCTATGGCACTTGGCAGATAACTGTCAGAAGAAAAGTTAGTAACTCTTTATGTGCTGCTTCTATATGTAAGCCATCAGAAACTGATAGTAAGGCCAATAGGGATTTTAGCAGGTTGGGTGTTACCTAGAAACCAGGAGTGTGTGAGTTCTAGTGCTGCCTTATGAAGGCTGGCTGGGTGACTGTGGGCCAATCACTTTCTCTCAGTCCAATTCACTTCACAGTATTGTTATTGTGGGGAAAATAGGGAGAAGGAGCATTAGACAATAAAGATAGGATTGAAAATATAACAACAACAACAATAATAATGTGATATATGTTTAAATGTTCAGTTGACTGAGTTTCATGTTTAATAAATAAAAGTTTATAATAATAATAATGAAGCTTTACTGGATACAAGAGACCAAATGAGAAAGACCAAATGAAAGATAGGAAAGACACAGGGCAATCCCAAAACAGCTGGAACAGCACCAGAACATTGTCGCCATTGACTAAATCATCTATTAATTCCAAAAGGCAGTTTTATTTGGAACAGCTTTTATCCTGCCATGGTATTTTTTAACATCATCAAGCAACAATTTTTACCTAACGGGGTACTTGAGAAGGATTTGAGAGGTGGATTAAAATACAAAATCCAGTCTAAATTTATGGCTATGTGATTGACCATAATAATCCTATGGCACATCTGGAAAATTACATTCCAAAACTTTTTAATAATTGTACATTGCCGCCATGTATGCATTGATCTGTTCACCACTTTAACTCCATCACAATTTACTATTCCCATTACAGAAATACTTCATTCTAATGGAGGATAAATGTCAGTTAAGAAATATGTCAAGGCAGATATAGACTTAAAAGCCTACAACTCTTTCATGCTTTATTACCAACATAACATCATTATCCCAGACTTTTTAAAAGTGCAGTAAACTCAAGTTTATATGTTTATACATCTTTGAGGCCAGATCTCAGGCATTCTCTTCCTACTATAAAAGGGATGTCAAACTCAACTTCATTGAGGGCTGCATCAGGGTTGCCTGCTCTAGGTATTTCTTCCACTACTTCACCTCTGAGATCTTCACTAAATCAATAGTAGACTGCAGAGGAACTGTAAACAGAGAGCGCTACTCCATTGAAATCTAGTCGAGCCCTAGATGATGCTTCATTTCTCATGCCTCCTGGTACTTCTTCACCAGAACGATACTATCTCAACTAGTTCACATGGCAAACCTTGAAGTTCTGGCTGTCCCAGAAGCTGCATGGTCTCGTGATTGCAATCTGGGCAATCATCTTGCACTTAGAAGGGTTGGAGCATCCTGCGTTCATCTGATCGCCATTTGTGACCTCTGCTGACTTCCCACAAATAAAGTCAATGGGGAAGCCAGCAGGGAAGGTCACAAGTCACTCTGGTAAGTCTCCCCCACCCAGTAGCAGCCATTCTTGGCCATTGTTGCTCATGCTATGTTGGCTACCTGCACACCCTTCATGACTTGGCAGCTGCCACACATGGCCACATCCTTACTGTGCTTCGCCACCCACCCACACATCTCCCCCTCCTGGCAGCAGCCCTTTCTGTCAACTGACCTGCTTGTGAGCCACCTGAAATTTGCAACTTTCTGTTGGCTTCCCCACTTTGCTTCTTGGAAGCTGGCAAGAAGTTGTGAGGAGGTCCTTACTTAATAACCTGTGATCCTCACTTAACAATGGAAACAGGGACTGCCAGGATTCCCACTGCTAAGCAATGTGGTTACCTGATCTGATGTTTTCTGACTGCATTGCTTAGCGATGGAGATTCTGGTCCTAATTAACTTTGTTACATGAGAATAAAACTAAGAGTCCCCACAGATTTTACTTGAGTAGTTGTTGCCAACTATGGGGAGCGGTGCTCATCTCCATCAGCATGATGTCATGGAGTGTTATTACTTTCCCACCAAAATGGTACCTGTTTACCCTCATTTGCATGTTTTTGAACTGCTAGGTTGGCAGGAGCTGGGGCAAGGAGGGGAGCTCATCCCGTCGCGTGGCGCTTGGGTCTTGAACCTGGGCTGCCTGCTTTCCATTCAACAAGCCCAATGTCTTAACTGCTGGCCACCATGCCGTCCTAAGTGAGAATGACTTGTATTAAATTTAGTAATTAGTAATTTATCTGCAGTATCAACTGACCGTATTCTTCCACTGTACCTAGTTCTGATTGCAATCACGTTTTGATGGAATTAATGGTTTCTTTTGTCTAATGCTTGAATGTAGCATTCCACTGTAGTAAGGTTATGAAATTCCTGGGATTTTCTGCTAATCTGTGCAAGCCTTTAAATGTCACGGAGTATAAAGAAGCAACACAGTACATAAATAAGAACAGTGCACCGATCTGCCGCTGTAATAATCATTGTGTTGCTCAGTTACGATCTGTGTCAATTAACTGCTTTCTCCCCCCCCAAATCAAATTGGACTCGTGTTTAAAAAAAACCCCATGGAATTCATTTTTCATCGGTTTTGGTCTAAGCAAGAAAGATCACATTGTCAGGCTTTCTCAGCCGCAGCGTACATTGGCCTTAGTTTTTATCCAAGAGATATTGTTGAGTGCCTAATAGAGTGACTTGGCAGTATTGCATCACTGAAAATGTGTACAAGTGGGATTTGTTCCGACTGCACCGTTTATGCAAAAGTGCTATGCTGGAGCCTGTACTGTATGGATAGGGGCATGTTGTTGCCATGTCAGCTCGAAGCCTGTAAATAATTTTTCAGATTTTACATTGCTTCCTTAAATTGCTCAACTCCCAAGAACCACTGGAGGTCAGAGGGGAGGGGGAGCGCACAGAGGTAGAAAGGAAGAGGTCAGGAAAAAACGGAAAAACTTGCAGGAATTTATCAAGTGTAAATTTAATCTATCCAATGTTGCATGCATCTGTACAGGGGTAGGAGCTGTGATGTACCACAGCAGCATGCACATGGTGCTGTCCTCTCCATCCTTGTTAAAATCATTTTAATTAAACTACATTTTTAAAAAATAGGAAACTGGCTAATTGCAAAGGAAAACAGCCTCCAACAGCATTTTTACTGCGGAACGCAGATGATGGTTGAACAGACTCCAGTAGAAAGCAGATTTACTGGAGTGATAGATGATTTAAGTCCAGTTTGTGATAGATGGGGCCTCAAGATTAGCCATGCTTCTCTGGCAGGCATTTTTGTGAAGAGGCAAATCTCCCCTGACATCTGCTATGGGAATGTTGCCTCACAAGACCCGTAGATTCTAAAAATTGCCTTCCTTCATTGATAGTTATGTAAATTGGCCAGACTTTGAAGCATGCCAAATGGCAAGCTTAACCCTCTGTCAAGCTGTCATATTGATATTTGTTCAGAGCATCTTGGTTAGAACAACACTTCACATTATTATTTTTCTTTCTTTGCCCCAAACTGGCTATCAGAAAGCCCTTTTTACCCAATGTAGGTAAAACACTTTTCAATCAATTTAAATGTCCTTGTTGTGGTTGGGTGTTTGTGTGTTGCTACCCAAAGAAAAACTGCCTTTATCCAATTTTGGGTAATTTACCAGGTTTGGCAAGCACGGAGTTAGAATTTAACCAGCTCAACTCAAAGTTTCAATCAATCACTCAGAAACACACACCAGATTTTGTAGGAACAATCAGCCACCTTATATATTTCCTCTGCCTTCATAAGTGACTTCTTGCAAGGCGGGGGTATAAAGTTTACCAGTTCCCCACCCAGTAGAATGGTCTGTTTCACTGTGTCTTTGATGGAAGTTTGTGTGTTGTTATTTCATTTTGGTTTTAAGTTGAGCATTACCTATACTTTGTGCAGTAGGATACAAACATGCATTGCTGAAGTTCAGCAGCTGTTGTCTCAGTTGTTTAGTATTTTGTTACCATGATCTCCAAATGAAATGTAAGGGCACTTTCATAATAGCAGTCTAGCCATTTCTGACTTGAAGTTGTAATGCATTGTATTTTGCAAATTTTATGTTCTCTGTTCTTCCTCAATTAGTGTATAATCTGACCATTATCCAGCACTCTTATCAGCAGTCACTTTATCTTATCTGTCCATATGGTTTTCTTTGTGAAATATGGAAGTAATTTAGCATCGCCTTTTGCACACTACAATGTGATGTCTTTTTTGCTATTATCATTAAAGTACACATCTACCCTTATCATCTTTGTATTGTTGATGGCTAATATAGGTGTGTAAGCTGGGATGACCTTCACCTACTCAGCATACCTACTTGATGTTCTTCATTGGTACAACCCAGGAGCATCCCCGCTATCACAAATGGGATTTGAAGTGGGAATGTAGCTTCATTTCCCATTAAATATTCACAAAAGACCATTCTGATTGGTAGACTACTGCTTTATTTCAGCTAACAGAATGACACAACTGCTTTCCTCAAAAGCGGTGGCTTCTGTTAACGAGGTGTACTTGAAGATAATTCCTGCTATGCTTCTCTTCGAATATGCGTCTGTTTTTCCTAGGCATTAAGAAAATATTGTGTCTTCTAACAGATTGCCCCCCTGATAATTTCACTCTTCACTACCTTCTGCTTTTTTGTTTTCTTTTTTTGAAATGCAGTTTAAAGTCTAGCAAGGTTGAAAAATCTATCCCTTGGGATAGATAGCAGGCTCAATTTTCTGACTCAACCCCCCCCCTTCCCGATACCTCAGACTCTGGAAGGCAGATCCACAGAAAGATGGACTTTGACCTGTCCTCCAAGAACTGCCTGAGAGATTGATGATTATGAACCACCACACTGTATGCTGACCTTGAAAAAAAAAGGGAGCCATTTAATGGATAGCTTTAGTGCTGATCTGTTTTCAGGGCAAAGCGTTATCCTCAGAAAACTCATTCTGCTCTTTTAGTATATTTATAGTAACACCTCAGGTGATACCCAAAGTCAGAGATATTTCGGATGTATAAAGATTGCTGCCCTGCCCCTGCTGACCTTGAAATTTCCACTGGTTTGCTGCCTTCAGGACGCGGTTGAGCCCTTGTGTCGTATTAAAGAAACCAGGCTACTTGACTTTATCTAGTCCTAGTGGGTTGACACCTATAAAGCCTCTTGAGGTACTGAAAATACTCAGACAAGGTTTATGTGTTATGTTCTTGGGTAGGTGTAGTTGTAATCTGAAAGCATTGGAGGAGTGTTTTGTATTCCTCCAGAAATTGTTTCTGCAAGGAATCGAGGATTATGAACGAATCAAAGCCATTTCACACAGCTCTAAATACTGAGCCACAATGTGGTTTGTTTGGTTTTGGCTTAGAATGTCAGCTAGTGGTGAGAGACAGTTTATGACTTAGCCAAGAAAAATCATAAGAGGAAAGTCAGAGATCATGTAAGCAGATAACCATTCTTCAAGAATTACCTTTTTTTTCTTTTACAGGAGTTGAAGTTCAAATAGTCCTTGACTTATGACCACAATTGAGCCCAAAATTTCTGTAGCTAAGTGAGACAGTTGTTAAGTAAGTCTTGCCCCATTTTATCACCTTTTTGTCACCGTTGTTAAGTGAATTACTGCAGTTGTTAAGTGAATCCGGCATCCACGTTGATTTTGCTTGTCAAAAGGTTGCAAAAGGGGATCACATGAGCATGGGACGCTGCAACTGTTGTAAATATGAGTCAGTTGGCAAATACCCAAATTTTGATCATGTGATCACATGCTGCAATGATCGTACGTATATGTCATTATACTGTTAATTGGTGGTACATTGTGCTTATCTCTCAAAGTGGAGTATAAATAAAGAAGTCTATTCGGCTTGTATAGGGATTGTACTTAATTGAACATGACCATGAAGTTAAAATTGATTCAGAAATTACGATACAAAGCTGTGATTGCAGCTCCCAGCACAATTCTTATTAAAATAACTATCTGCATAAAATATGTAAGCTGCAGCACACCGCAGGCTGATGCTATCTCTGTACTATAACAGAACCAGATCCATATCATGTATTAGATAATTACTTTTCAGCTTAAATTAGAAAAGGTTATAGCCGCTTTTTTTTTTCTTTGACTATATGTTGTTTTTTTTA
>JANHFL010003620.1:11162-24854 GCA_032468155.1 Oxyrhabdium leporinum | reverse complement strand
ACCGCACGGGACGTCGGGGGGGAGTAGACACGATGCGGTCCTGCAGGTATCCTGGACCAATGCCATGGGTCGCTTTACCAGGGGTCCCCCAGCCATGGCCCACTACAGGACCATGAGCTGTTCAGAACCAGGCTACCCAAAGCAGGGGGCAAGCATGCATTCTTGCATGCATCACCGCTTGCGTGAGCAGCGGGCAAACACATGCGTGCACGCTTACCCGTCGCTTGCACAAATGGAGCTCTGCATGCACTTCCACTCATACAGAATTATTCCCCTCCTCACCCCCGCTGGTCCGCAAAGCTAGAAAAGTTGGGGAACTTGTGAGCTATACCACTCTTGGGAAAGTGCATACAGAGTCCAGGGAAAGCGTGAAGAAACACTGCTGCAATAAGCCCACCTTTCACTAATTTCATGGTATTGTTTTCTTTGTTCATTTGCGTTCATTCTGGTGTTTGGATTCTTAGAGTAGATGTGTGTACATTGATATTACACTAAAGAGTACCCGGACGACACACCGTGTAATGGAAGATTTGTATTAAAATAAAATAAAAAAATTTATTGGATATTACACTAAAGGGAAATGCGATGGCTGAACGTTTAGGAACCCCTGATCTCACAAATGTAGGCTAATGGATAGAAACACGTTTATGCCTTCTTAATGTAAATTGCTACAAATATTATGGTTAATCATTTTGACTCCTTTTGGAGAATTCTAAAAAGAGATAGAAACATTGATATTGACTTGCAATTTATTTTGGGTTTTTTTTGCTTATGATTAACATCAGCTGGGGAACATTGAGGTTAGTTCAATTTAAAATTATAATTATTTCCTGTGCAAATCAGCCAAGAGACTTAAAAGAGAAGGTTAATGGGAAGCATAACAGAAGAATAGATTGGAGTATAAATTCTCATTCTGTGCAGAGATAAGAGAAACCTGTATCACATTAACATACCAAATCAAAATGTTGTAATCTTCCACATTTTCAAACCATCAGAACCTGTTTTACCATAGGCATCTGAAGCACAAAAGACACATGTATAAGAAATGGAATATTTTAATATTAAATAACTTTTATATCCTAAAACCTACTTAATTCCAACCTATATTAAAAGCACTTTGAGTGGGGATTGTCTTTGGCCCTCTGGCCAAACCTTCCTCCACGTAATATGAGAAGGTTTACGTGAGCACCATTTTAGACCCTGCAAGGATTATTTGTCCTTCCTCCACTGCTTTTCAGAGGAAAAGAGAAGAAGAAGAAGTGGCAGAAAGATAGAGAAAGGTTGAATCTCCCGGCTTTACAGGTAGTTCTCCACTTACGACCACAATTGAACCCAATATTTATGTTGCTAAGAAAACATTTGCTGTGAATTTGGCCCCATTTTATGACCTTTCTTGCCATAGTTGTTAAGTGAATCACTGCAGTTGTTTAGTTAGTAACGTGGTTGTTAAGTGAATCCGGGTACCCCATCAGAAGGTTACAAAAGGTGATCACATGACCCCATCATAAATATGAGTCAATTGCCAAGCGCCTGCATTTTAATCATATGACCCATGGGGATGTTGCAACTGTTGTGTAAAAGTGGTCATTAGTCACTTTTCTCATTGCCGTTGTAACTTTGAGCGGTCACCAAATGAATTGTTGTAAGTCGAGGACTATCTGCATGGGGTAAGTTTACCACACACACACACACACACCCAGTCCTTCTTTTTTTGGGTTGTCTTGGATATGATTTGGATTCTTTCATGATTTGATGGTACTTGTAAGCACCTATACAGGTCCCACTACTGTCTGCTGACCAAATATGTGTTTTGTTCTAGCTGGTGACGGGAGTATGGGAAGGAGGATACAATTTCTTCTGTCAGGATACGCACAGTGGAGGTGAAGCTGATTTGAAGGTAATGCTCTAAGCTGATCCTGCTGCTTTACTTCACCTTTTACAGGTAGGAGCATGCCGGTTTGGGAAGGACACTCTTCTAGCTCAGCCCTCCCAGCTTGGTGGTTTCCAAATGTGCTGAGAATCTACTTGTCCTCCAATTCCAGCTAGTACGGCTGAAGCCTACTTTATCTGGAAATCATCGGTCAGAAAAGGCGACTGAACCTTTAATGTCTGTTGCCTGCTAATGCTTTGCAAAAGGAAGCGACACTCGTGCAAATATCCCTAAACCAGGGCTGTCAAACTCCTGGCCCATGGGTCGGATGCATCACTCATTGGCCACTGGCCCAAGCCCAGTTTAGTGAAGGGGGAAAAAGTCCTGATACGTCATGTGACGCCGCCGTGACAACATGAGTTTGATACCCCTGCTCTAAATAAAGACCTATGATAAGACAAATGTTTGCAGACGGTGTATCTTTTTTCTTTTTTCATTGTTCAAGCCATCGAGGACTTAGCAGTAATGTAGCCCATATTAGGCCTTGAACGATAGCTTGATTTCTCTTCGTTCAACCGGGATTGTGGATTTGTGTGGCTCTTGCATGGGAAAGATTTACTAATATGTTTTGGCTTTCTGATGTTGGAGAAGTAGGTAAGAAGTGGTCTGCAAAAAAAACAAACCCTCGCTTGGTTTGCTTTTATAAATTAACAGGGGAAAAGTCTGCAGTTAAAAAAATAATCTTTTTTAAAATGTGATGTCCCTTTTTAAAACTTGCCTTTGCTTACAATATACTGCCTGAACATTATACCATCCATGAAAACCTGCAGGAGTGCATTAGAAATTCAAGCGTTACTCCTTCGTTTTCAGCCCTTGTGTTTCATGATGCACTTCTGATAAAACACAGGTATTTCCATGAAACACTTCAAATGGAACAATACTTGGAACTAGTGGCAGGGAGTTAAATATCTCATACTCATCTTAAGGAAATGGTGCAAAAAATCTCTAATGTACCGCTCATTACCTAATCTGATAAAATTAGGTGAAAGACAGGAGCAACACCCCAATCTCTCCCCCTCCCCCCAATTAGGGAGTTGATAACAGTTTGGCTGCATTGCAGAAATGGAATACATTCTAATTAAGATCTCCAAAGTGTTGTTGACATGATTTGCTCTAGGAAAGATGCTTTTAACCTCCATCTTGCTCTCCTTTGGAATATGCACTTCTGATTTATCTGATTTTTGTAGATTAATATCTTGAACGAAGATAGTCTTCTGTATATGTAAGGTTATTTTAAGGGTGAAGAGATAGGTCAGAAAGTTTGAGCAACCCTCGTTGAATTTTCCTTGAGGACTGATGAACTTCCATTAGGAGCTCATGCATTCCATCCAATCCTCACCCCTGAATCCATTCCATTGTAAAGTTCAAACTTGTTTTTTGCTTCTCCATTTATTCTTGATATTTTTTTTAAATTGTATTTTGAGGCTGCTGTCTTGCTTGTAATTGCTATCATTTGTGCTTTCATTTTTTTCTACCTGTCTCCTTGATAGGGCTCTATTCTAAAAGTCAGGCTAAAAATAATTGTAATAAAATACATTTTTAGACTTTCAATTTCAAATAGCGATTCCAGGAATCAATAGACCAAGCTCATCTATTTGAAATGTTTAGCCTTTATTTTGTGAGGTTTTAAAGCCTCCTTTAATCTGATATGGCATTTAGAAGAATCGTTGATATGCTCCTAATGGTTCTTCGGAGGCTGTAGATAATCACTGAGTACTGCTATTTTTTTTAAACCTCATTTTAAAACGAGCACATCAAAACAGGCTAAGTTGGAGCTTGGGTATAAGCCATTCTCTGTGCAATATTCAAATATGTGCTTTCCCAATTGTAATCCGATCAACATCATATGATCATTTCAGCGGATACTGTTTTGAAATTTCAGTACCATTATCCTTTTTTAAAATTTTGCAAAAATGCTATTTAATGGATTTGTAATCCGAATCCTGGTTTGTCAAATTTTTGGTTTAGACCCAAAACAATTTAGAATCCTATAATTTGTCTGTCCTCCCCATTTCTATCATGCACTTGGTGTCAGTAAAGGAGCCAGGTGTCTCAATCTGGCTTTTTTTGTGTCACACTAACAAGAAAGTACCAGCTCAGATCTTCTTCCCAAGTTAAAATATTCACTAGGAATGATCTGACTCAGATAATTACATTTGAACTGAGCATCTACACTGCCTTTCTTCCAGAGTACTGTATCATACAGGGGGAATATGTCAAATGTTACAACTACCCTATTTTTCTGCCTATAAGACGTCCCCATGTATAGGACGCCCCCCAGTTTTTCTTACCCAAAATTCAGCAATCAGTATTTTAAACATTAAATAGAAAACATTTATTTTGCAGAGTAAGACATTCGCTTACCGGTACTGGTATTTTTTTGTGTGTGTTTTTTGACATTTTTATCGGCTCAGAACGCTCTGACATTACTGCTCCCTGTTGCACTGGCTACACGCTCTCCGCAGCATCAGCTGACAGCAGTTACATAAGGCTCACGATTGGAGGAAACCTCTTAGCTTGTCTTAGCAATCGGAAGTTTCACTCGTGGGGCTAGTTTGCAGAGATGAGGTATCGGCAGTCTCGCAACCTCTGTTCTCCTCTCGCTCCCCCCCTCCCCATGTATAAGACTCCCCTCCATTTTTAGGTAAATATTTTAAAGAAAAAGTATCGTCTTATACACAGAAAAATATAGTATATTACTGAGAGTTGTAATGTTCAAAAGACAGTTTTCTGGACTGAATAGTTTTGGAACTCATAGGTAATCAACTACAATCATCTATCACTTTGGCTCTTGGTGAATTGCATGCAAAAGGAATAAAAAGCTTTTCAAGACTCTGTAAATGGTGTACGGTTGACCTCTTAATCTGAGCCTCTCCAGTTGTTTGTGCCTCAATCCCATCCATTTCTTCCTTTTCATAACCAGGTATTGAAATGCTTCTCTTAAGTGGGGAAAAAGAGATTGTGAAATCTTGAGAGGAGTGGTGGTCAGGGAATGTTTTTTAAAAAATTCTGAAACATTAAAATGAAGCGAGCTAATGGTCTACTTTAAGTTATATCAAGTGCCTCTTATGTAGTGATAGATTTGATAGCCCACAATATATTTATCTTAATTTTGTAACTTTAGAAAGAAATGAGCAAGCAATACACATCACAAGTTACTGAAAGCTAATAACAGTAATAAAGCAGATAACCCTTAAAATGCTAAAATTGCAAAATTCCCCGAACCATTGAGTCTAAAACATCCATAATCTTGGATAATGCCAAGGAAAAAAAAATAGTCTTGAGGCTTTCCCTAAAAGCTTGTACTGCATTCTTTCTTTTGTGGTTTCAGCCAAAAAGACCTCCTTCCTTCAAATACCCATTGTATTATTGGAAGGGGGGGTTGTCAATCTTCTTGCCTAATTCTTGCATTTGTTTGTAAATTCTTCAGCCTAATGATTCTTTGTCCTGTAACTTAGTTTTAATTGAGTCGGATCTTCGGATCTTCAACATGAGCTACTGAAACAGGCTAGCTTGCTATTTCATAATATGCCTGTAGCTTGCTCAAAAACTACTTCTCTCCCTTCATAATCAATCTTCCTCTGGATCTCAGTCTCCAACCTGGCAAAAGCTTAGGGAATACAATAGCCTTAACTCATGTTTGCTCAGATTGTTCAGGGATCTCTGTAGCAATGTGAGGATTAAATATTTCCCTTGTGAGTTTTGATGCACCTGAGCTACAGTTTAATCAGCATAAAATTACAGTGTCTTTTGCTTTAGTCACAGCTTCAGTTTTACACCTACAATCAGGTAGCTACTTCAGACATGCCCAAAGTGTTTAAACTGCGCAATAGAGCCACCTCTCTTTCCTTAGAGTAGCTTTTGGTGTAAGATTAAACACCTGGCTATGAAATGGTTCTGTGTTTGGAAGCCCAGAACACTATTGAATCAGGCTGCGGTCTAGCACAGTGTTTCTCAACTTTGGCAACTTGAAGATCGGTGGACTTCATCTCCCAGAATGTTCCCGTCAGCTGACGGGGGAATTCTGGGAGTTGAAGTCCACCGATGTTCAAGGTGGCACGGTTGAGCAACACTCATGTAACAGACAGTGGATCAGAAGAGTCACTGATCCACTAACTAGCATCTGTCTTTGAGGCAAAGAATATGCCCCAAAATTTTATTTTACATGTGTTTGTGGATCAAACCATCTGAACTATTTCTCCTCTTCCCAGATTATACGGGTCCTCTGGTGGTATTACTTCTCAAAGTTAATCGAATTTATGGATACTTTCTTCTTTATATTACGGAAAAATAACCACCAAATCACCATTCTTCATGTGTTCCACCATGCAACTATGTTGAATATTTGGTGGTTTGTTATGAACTGGGTGCCTTGTGGCCACTGTAAGTATTCTTGTGATTCAGGATGAGAGATTGACTATGTGTGTATGATACTGTATATACGTGTACACGTGTATGATTCTACAGGAGTTTCATTTTTTTAAAAAAAGATGATGACCTCGACTTATGACCAGAATTGAGCCCAAAATTTCCATTGCTAAGCAAGACAGCTATTGGGTTTTGCCCCATTTTACTTCCTTTCTTGCCGGGGTTGTTCAGTGAATCATGGCAGCTGTTACGTTAGTAATACGGTTGTAAAGTGAATCTGGCTTTCCTATTGACTTTGCTTGTCAAAAGGTTGAGAAAGATAATTACGTGACTCTGGGATACTACAACCACCATAAATAATATGCCAAATTGTCCAGCGTCCAAATTTTGATCATGTGACCATGGGGATGCTGCAACGGTCATAAGTGTTAAAAAAATATTAAAAAGTCATAAAGTCACTTTTTTCAGTGCCACTGTAACTTCAAACGGTCACTAAATGAATGGTTGTAGGTCAAGGACTACCTCTATATGTATTCTGTTCATTCACCAAATTGAAGAGGTTTTATTTCTAACTGTTTATAAGGCTTATTGTGATTATCATCGATCATGTGGTTAATTTGGCATTATTTTTTTTAAATTCTCAGTCACCAAAGGTGAGGCCGATTGATAAAGGTTAAAGTCCTTCACAAGAGTTGCCTTTTGTCCTTGTTTGCTACTTCTTTGCCTTGCTTTTGTTTAGCTTTGTATTTTGCCAGATGTTTGTTTCCTGCCAACTTGCACTGTGCTTAAATGTTTCTCAGTTACAATTGGAAGTAGGTATCGAGACTATCAAAAACAACGCCAGGCAGAAGCTATCAAAAAGCTTTTCCATGCAATAGCAGCTACACCTCGAGGTCACACTTAGAGATACGCTATCGTTTAGATGTTCATGCGGTGTGGAGGCTTGCCTACTGCTAGGATCCAGATGCATGGAGCACTCGCATGAAAGAACTGCCTCTGTTTGCACCAGGCTAGCAAATGAGAGAGATGAGGAAACAGTCACTGTGCATTCAAAGTTCAACTCTGGTAGATGCTTAGATGCAAAATATTATGTAAATAGTCTTCTATCTCCATTGTTATGTAGATCGACTACTGATTGTAATAAATGTTGATGTATATGGCTGAATTATGGCTTGTAAACAAAGTCAGTGTTCTATTACAATTTGGAGCTGTTCCCTGGAAACCACAATCTTAAGTAGCTTTGGGAGAAACTTCTTATAATTAACAAGTTATTATTACAATCAGTTCAGATTCAGAGATGACATTAAATGACCTTTCTTTAGTGTTTCCAAGATTTAATTTTATTCTACTCTTGGATTAAGTTTTAAAGGTTTGTAAAATATTAATTTTATAATCGATTTAGAGCGACTTTTAAAACAACGCCTTTCATTATTGCATTTTCCCTTCTCTCCTTACCACCTATAGCATATTTTGGAGCCACTCTTAACAGCTTTATTCATGTCCTCATGTATTCCTACTATGGACTATCTGCTATCCCATCCATGCGTCCATATCTCTGGTGGAAGAAATACATCACTCAGGGGCAGCTGGTGAGTCGTAGTGACTGCAGTTGCCTTTTTGAACAGATAGGAGCAAGTTCCTTTTGGGAAGAACCAACCGTTTCTAAGTTTGTATGACATCTTAACCCGTGTGGCCACAGTTTGTATGCTAACTAAAATTCCTGGTTTCCGATTGTAGCTAAAGCTGTTTACCTTAACCTCAATCTTAGCTGTGGACTGTATTTGCACATTGTATTAAATGTGAACGCACCCAAATTCATTTTATGACCTGATAGTAACTTGCATAGGTCCGGGAACGCTTGCCCAAGAGAGGAAAAGTTCAGTAGTCTGCCCTATTCTTTGATTTTCACAGCAATTTTTAGCAGGTGCAAAAGCTCCAGTATATGCCCCACCCTTTAGTATACCTACAAAGGCCTGTACAACTGAAGAGCTCCATTTGACGTACAGGTGGTCCTCGACTTACGACCACGATTGAGCCCAAACTCCCTGCTGCTAAGTCGGATAGCTGTTAAGTGAATTTTGCCCCATTTTTCCGACCTTTCCTGCCACAGTTGTTAAGTGAATCCCTATAGTTAAGTTAGTAACACACCTGTAAAGTGAATCTGGCTTCCCCATTGACTTTGCTTGAAGGAAGTTGGCAAAAGGTGATCAGGTGACACTGCAGTCATCATAAATACATGCCAGTTGACAAGTGTCTGAATTTTGATCATGTGACCACTGGGGATGCCGCAAAGGTCGTAACTGTAATTGTGAAAATGGTCAGAAGTCCCTTTTTCTATGAATGGTTGTAAATCAGGGACTACCTGTCCTGCAAAATAAACACAGGGGTCTTGATAAGGGCACTGTCAAGTTGGCCACTTTCAACATGTTCATTGTTTCCGACCTTTAAGAAAAAGTATGACAAGCTAACGTGTTGCCATGCTAATCTCACTCCTGAAGGCAGTCACTCAGCTTCTTTCCAGTTCCTGTAACAATTTAAAACGATACCTTGAGACTCAGGACAAGATATCTTTAAGCACTGTTCATTTGCACAACAGTCAACTTTTATCTTTTCGTTGACCTCCCTTCGTGTTTTACACACTAGCTCTTCAGTTTGATCGGATGTCGGAAGTATCTTGTCTCCCAATTAGCCTGAACTTTTTGGAATAGAGTGCCAGTCCATTTTCCTTACAGGAATGACTGGAAGTTGTGGTGCAGATTTTAACAAGAGCATAAGAAGTGATAGATTGTGATTGTGATTGATTCCTGCTCTGTTTGGCTACCACAGCGTTGCTGTTTCCTCAAATAACCATGTTTCTCCTCTTACCCAACAGGTTCAATTTGTTCTGACAATCATCCAGACAAGCTGTGGGGTCATTTGGCCTTGTCGGTTCCCTATGGGATGGTTGTACTTCCAAATTGGTTATATGATCTCCTTGATTATCCTTTTCACAAATTTCTATGTCCAGGTAAGTTAAGTCAGGTGTTTTCCAGAAGAATGGGAGTGGGATGGTCATCACCAGTCTGCTGCTTCAATTTGTGGACAGTTGGATTCTAATATGGGAGAGTATTTCACTCTATCAGTATTGCATTTATCTACAGATCTTTAAGCCAAATATGTCTTCTCCCAGTTTTAGGATCGTTCTGAGAAAACACACAGAATTTATAGGCAGGGCTACTTTTGTGCCCCCATAGGCTCAAAGCACTTTTTGGGCAACAAATCTGAAAAATCCTAGTAAGCATCTGAAAAGATAGTATAGAATAGCATTCCCCAACCTTTCCAGTTTTGTAGACTGGCGGTGTGTGTGTGTGTGAAGAAGGGATGGTTTTGCACAATTGGAAGGCAAGCACGCACAAACGCAGCTTCATTTGCACGAGGGGTGGGCACCGTGCAGTTGGAGGACACAAGCACTCACCAGTGTGCTTGCACAAGTGGGAATGCGTGTGTGCGCTCACCCGCCTTTTCCACAGCCCGGTCCCAAACGGCTCACGGCCCGGGAGTTGGGGACCCCTGCTATAGAATGCACTAAACATTGTTCTAAAAGATTATACAGTGAGCTAATTAAATGAAACTTTTAAAGTAAGTGTTGCATGGTTTGTCTCTTTTTTTTCCCCCTCCCTCCAGTCATTATTTTGGTGGGGATCTTAAGTTGTTTTCAACTTGTCAACTGGTTCTGTGTCCCAAATTTAGGAGGATGAGATAACACCTTGAATATAGTGGGGAACACCTTTGAATCTCTCTGAAATTAGGAGAATTGAATAAGCATCTCCCTGCCCATAGCCTGTATGAAGAGGAAGTTCTGTTCACGTTTTACAATAAGCTATAGTTTATTTTTCATTCCTGTAAGGGAGACTGTAGTTTGAACAAACTTTAACTGTCAGATTTTACCTGTCAAACTTTAACAAATCAGACACTGCCCCTTAAGGCGGTCTGAGTAGAGGAAGGTACTCATGTAATTTAAAAAAAACCCAAAACCTGATTTTTTTTCCCCTTCTCTTTGGTACTGTGGCAAAAGCTATTGCTGACCTGTCTCTCTGTGTGTTTGTGTTGGTTTTTTTTAAAGACTTACAACAAAAAAGCAACCTCCAGAAGGAAAGAATATCAGAATGGGTCTGCAGCTGCTATGAACGGGCACACAAATAGCTTTTCTTCTTTTGGGAACAATGTGAAGCAAATAAAACAAAGGAAGGATTGAAGACCAAACTGAAAAACTATTCTGATATCCCAGGCAACAACAACAACAAAATCTGATTGTAAGCACAATATGTGTTGTGCACTGATAACTCTTGACAGCTACTGTAACTATTCCTGCCTAGAATAGTGTCGATTTATGTAGGATTTAACCAGTGCAAAACATCCTAGAAACTATCCATAAACTAAAGTTGATGATGTTGATAATCCTGGATGATCATAGACTGAAGCATAAAATGTGGAAGTATTATTGTAGTATGACAGACACTGCTGTTGCCTTACTAGTTGATATAATAGGTGCTGAATTAGGATTCACGATTCCAAAAGTGTAATTCAGACTCATATTTTTAACTGTAGATAGTGCATGTTACTGTAATTTGTATGACAAAATTCAGTTCTTTTTTTTTTTTCCAGTAGTTTAAAACACACATGCCTTAAATCAAAATAAAAGCAGGGCCTAAAATCTAATTACCAATTTGAAAATGTATGGAACTGTTTCATTCTAAGAGGGCAGCTTCTCGAATGGCATTTTGTGCCCTGGTACGGATACCAAACGGAGAAGCACAGGGTCATTGATGAAAAGTTCACATACATGTATACATGTGGATCTCCCCACCTGTTCAAGCGTACAGCCTAATTTGCTGTGAAGGGATTATATTTCCAAATCGGTGATACTAGCTCCTTAATTGACCCTTTTCACAAATGGCTATCTTCAGGTCTAGAATATTAAAAACGTCTATCTACCATACAAGTGGTAACCCAGAAAGGTAGGGCAATCCCCTCCTGTAAAACCTTCACACACACAGTATATTGTGCCTCCCAATTTGAGGGAGGCATCTCCTTCAGCCGAGGTGCAACGTTGTTTAATTCCTTCCACAAATCAAGAGACACAGTGAGCTGTCTATGACGTGCGTACACCCTCATAGGCGCTCACTCTTCTATATATGCTCTGTTTGAAATGACACCAGTGCTTTAAAAAAAACAACAAAAAAAAAAACCCCGGCCACTTAGTTGGACTTGCTCTTC
This sequence comes from Oxyrhabdium leporinum, assembly GCA_032468155.1. Taxonomy (NCBI): domain Eukaryota; kingdom Metazoa; phylum Chordata; class Lepidosauria; order Squamata; family Cyclocoridae; genus Oxyrhabdium; species Oxyrhabdium leporinum. Next base: position 13,300 of record JANHFL010003620.1, on the reverse strand, counting down.
TTGTTTTCTTGTCACAAGTCTGCAGCAGTTCACCTTTTAGAAGTATTTTTTTCTCCTCTCCATTAACTTTTAATAAGCCATGGAAACTGCGTGTTTGCTTTGGCAGTGTCTAGAATGGGATGCTGACTCCCCCTTAAGCAGTACCGGATGCTTAGGGAGGCTAGCCTGCTACCTTTCTCCCACCAAACATTGCCAGTGTTGCATCCTGAAAATGGTTGCTGTTTCCTTTCAAAACAACCGGTGACATCTGAGGTGAAACCAGCTGTGGGGTTCTCCTCTTCCCCTTGAGGAAGGCACAGCTCATTCTTTCCCCGTTTCATCGCCGTGGCTTTCCCTCACTTGAAACACCATAGGATGAGTCTTCAGGTTGGACCACAGCGAGCCAAGGAAAGGGATCGTGATTCAATTGTGAAGCAGATCTCTGAAAATGGCAGATGCTGAACAGCATATTCTCATGGCATTGTTTCAACCACACGTCAAAGCTGTTCCTGGGCAAATTTAGCGTTTGCCCTGTTTTTCCTAGCTTTTGCCAATTGGTTGCAATTGCAATTTTAAGAAAACTTTGGGATGAACCCTGGCTTCCCCTCTCCCCCCTCCCCTTTTTCCTCTGCAGTATTGAAGCCGGAGTTTACTAGAGAATGAATAGTGTAGAGCAGAGAAGGCTACATCGGTTTAAGGGAAACTTTTCTGCAAAATAGGGGATCTGCCCCAGTGCAAATAGGAATCCTTCCATTCATACAAGCAACTCCTGGATCCAACTCATTGACTTTAGAAATGTGCCTCTAGTAAATGTTTTCCAGTTTTTGCCTTTTCAGAGTGTTGCATTAGCTCATGTCAGACTATAGTTATATGACATTCTTGAAACAAAATGAGGTTTGTTTCCTTTTGTTCATTTCTTCGGTTCCTTGTGTCGTCGGACATTTATTTTGGAAATGCTTGTTGAAATCTCTGTTGTAACTGTTCCCTCCCACACACAAACCGCACAGAGATATATACAGTGTTGGTTGATAAGCAGGTATCTGTAAAGAAATAAACTGTGTAGAATGGTAGCGTTTTAATCTGTTAACATGCTAATCTGTACTTTGTATCAAGCCATTCCCTCCGTCCTTGTCTGTCCAAGTTTATATATTAAAAGAGTTTTATGATTTTATATTTATACAATTATGAGTTTACCATGTTCTTGCTCAGCTAATGTTTGAGACTAATTATTAGTACTCTTTATTAGCTTTGCATATTTGATTTCTTCTTAGGTCAATCCCTCCCTCTCCCCACCCCTGCCTATTTCTGAATGAGACAGCACTGATTTAATTTTTTTGTGTGTGCCTCTAAGTGTGTATGTGTGCGCGCGCGTTTAATGTTCTCAAAACATGTATATGTACATGTCTTGGTTTCTAGGTATTGATTTGCAAAGTTTTCACATATTTCATACAGCAGCTTTACCATTCAAACAAAATATGCTGTCTAAATATGTGTGTGCTAAAAATAAAAAAAACCTTAGTTTGTCAGAAATACCTGCATTGTTATGTTTTGTGTTTAATCATTAAATCATTCTTGATACCTGTGCTTGTGTTTTAATATATTGACACTTTCATAGACCCAATACAGCATTATAACTCATCTGTTATTTAGTACTTGTATTTTTACATGAGATATTCCTTTTTTTTCTTTACACACCACCAATTACTGATGAACATTTTTTCCCTTTTTGGTAATTCCAGGAATAAATAAGCCACAACTTAGCTTTTGAAAGGAAAAAATTAAGTAGCATTCAGCAAACTGACTTTAAAAATGTCTCTGTTTTAATTTCTCTCATGTGTTTTTCCCATGCTCCCCTGTTGTTTCATAAAAACTTTCCTCTTGTCACAAGTAGATTCCAATTATGACAAATGCAGGCAGAGGAAAAGGATTGAAAAGGCCTTGTGCCTCCTTGTCCTGGTTTGAAGTAGTGATTCTGCACTGGGAATGTCATCTGAGTCAGAAACTGGGTCAAGTACAAAACCAAGGAGATTTGTAAACTGCAGCTCACAGAGGGATCTTTATTGATGCCCAGACGTGAAGCAAAAGTTAGGAGTCTTATTTAGGCCTGTATTCTCATTCTCATTCATTCTCTCCCTCTCTCTCCCTCCCTCCCTCTCCCC
>JANHFL010003620.1:0-10953 GCA_032468155.1 Oxyrhabdium leporinum | reverse complement strand
CCTCTCTCTCCCTCCCTCCCACGCCCCCCCCCCCCCCAGTCATATTTAAAAGACAAACTATAATACCAAAAAGCTCACAACAGTTTTTAACAGTTCGGTCACAGATAATTGCCTACACCATACTTAGCTGATGTTTTACTAAAGTATTTTAATAAAAATATTTAAAAAGAACCCCCCAACTTCATGTTGTTTTGTACTCTAAATAACCTTTAAGCTGCAATTCCATATCCACTTAACTTGGTGAAGCTTCCACAGCACTTGGTCAGGTTTACATCTGAGTAGGCCCTGAGAGAGGCTGTGTTCCTGGGCAGGGCGGGATCTTGTTCAATGGAGATGCGTGCTTTAAAATAATTACTGTTTCCTTCCATTGAATTTGTTTCTAAACTCTGATAGAAGGGGATATCTGTAGCTCAGGCTTGAACTGGAGGATCCTCAATGCTCTCTGAGCTTTGTCTGCAAGAAAAGCACCAAGCTCAGAGAACAGCAAGGCCTCCGTTGTTCCTAAACTTCTCAGGAATTCCATTTGAAGAGCAACTCTTCCTTTACAGTCTTGAAATCAAAAGTCCTTCCCAAGCTGACCTCATCCCCCAGGTGATATCTTCCCTAGAGGACAGAAACCCTTCCCCTTGGTTTAGCTAGCGATGGCAGACGAATCCTCCCCTTTAGAACATTCTTTTCCCCTTCCAGAGGTTCCTTTGCTTTGCCTGGTCAATGAGAGAAAATATCGGTGTTCCTGTTCATTTCCTTGCCAGATTGCAAATTCATCATTGCCAGTTTCTTTCAGTTTATTCAATGGTAATTGGATCTGTAGAGTGAAACAGCATTTATATCATTTAAAGTCTATTTCTGAAAATCTGCTTGGTCATTACTCATATCATGGATAAGGTATGTACCAATTACTGTTCCTGCACAATACAAGGGGTGGACTAATTTATGCCGAAGCATCTCACAATATTGGGAAGATTGCAGGACTGTTTCTAACAAAGGCAGCACAATAACAGATAATTGCCGCCTGATCAGCTGATGTTTTGCTAAAGGATGTTAACTAAAGTTTTAAACTTTCCCATTGAGGCAATGGATGAGAAATTAGTCACGCTGGTATGATCAACCCTGACTTCAAAACTCCAGGATTAGATTGCAGCAAAGATTTTGGAGAGGCTTAGCTTCTTCGCTGTCATTTGGAGATCTGAAATGTGGCAGAATCTCCTTTTTCCTTGTTCCCTTTATGTACTTGTGGATGAATCAACAGTCATTGTGTGTGATTACACAAAGGGTGGATACTTTGCATATCTTTTGGAGATTAAACACATTTTCACAAAGGAAAACAGCAATTTGCATTGTATTTGCATACACTACATTTCATGTTTGTGCTCATTCTTAAACCATCTCATCATGTCAGTTTTCTCCCAGTATGTTATGTGTTCTGCTGCTTACTGTTGAAGGACAACGTCAAGGTCCCTGTTTTAGCTAAGGGTCCTTAATCAAATTTCAACGGGGGTTTAAAGATGTGGCATCCTTTCAGAGAACACGCCTTCTAATAGGGCTGTCATCTCCATAAAAGCAGGTGCACCAGGGATCATATTTGTATGTTTCCCATAGTTAACTAGCTTTTCTGGGCTCCTACATTATATTGGCATTAAAAACACATCTCTGAGGTTGAATGAATGAATTTGAGCTGGTCATTCATGTGGCAATGACAATAGTTTCTGTTATTAGAAGGTCACTCTAATTTCACCTTACGGAAAGGTTTCATTTCTGAGGAGGAAATCAATTTGGGCACCTAGGTCCACAAAGATAACGCTGTTCAAGACAAGATTGTAGTTGGTGGGGAACCATAATTGATAGCTTTAAATCCGTGGCCATTTACCTGCTTAGGCACATCTCTATCAGCATACCCCAAATGCACAGCTGTTATTTATTGATACAAGGTGCATTAGTCCATTGCTAAAGCTTTTAGGAGAGTTTCAGTGGGGCGGATGAGGTCTCTGGGGGTATTGTATTCCAACAAATGGATTCATGAGCAATCTTGATTGCTGTTTTTTTTAAAGCATACCCAATAGAAATGCCTCTGGACAGAAAGCAGTGGAGACCTTGAGTTTTGGCCCCTCCTTAGCCATGAAAGTCAGCCGGGTGACCTTGGGCTAATCAGTTTCTCTTAGCCCAACTCACCTCACAGGGTTGTTGTGGGCAAAATAAGGAGAGGGACAAATTAAATATACAGTATTTGCTGCCTTATTTGTAAAAATAATAATAGCGGCATACAAATAATTTTAAAAAAACAAACTAAAAATCATAACCTGCCTGACAGGACTGCAATTCACTTGGACAAACCAAGTGAAGGGCATTCTTGTCAGGCTCCAAAAACCAAGCAAGACATTCTTCCAATCAGGTGTCTATTGTTCTACACCTATAGAAGGAATCTTGCCAAACTGAAACAAACTACTATCTAGTGAAACATGTACTCTGGGAACTATTAGGGAGGGGCTGTCTTCACCCAATTTCTGTCATACAAATTATCTGGACTGAGTTGTATCTTGCTCCTCTAGAATGCCCCTCCCTCCTGGGAATCCAATCTGATGAAATGCCCCTTTGGGGCAAGTCCCACATCTCAAAATATCTCCTTACAGGAGCTTCTAATGCCTGCTGTTGCTTTCTTTTCTCTGATTAGCACAGGAGAACCAGGACAGCAGAGTCTTGTATGTCCTTCAGCCCCATAAAAATGTGCTTTATTTCATATTGCTCGAGATATCTTGGTGTGACTGATCATCACAGTTGGCTGCATCCAAAACTAATGGAGTATCCACCTCAGTTGAGAAGGGACATGTTCTTTCGTCTCGTGCTGGGAACAAAATTCATCTTTCCCAGCTCAGGGGCACAAAGCAATCAACGCAGCTGGAAGTGGTCATTAAAAGGCTATTAGGCTAAAAAAAAACCCTACCTCTTTGCCAATTTTATGTTGCCTTTAATCTACCGGAGTGGCCTTTGCTCTTGCAGAAAATAACCACATGCTGAAGAGTTTTTTATTCCAAGTATCAGGCTTTACAGATTGTTTGACAGAAGCATCGTTTTTGTGTGTTCTCCATGCTTCAGTAATCCAACTCTGTTATTTCTATCTCTGTAACGGCATCTTTTTAAGGTACCTCACAAGTAATGAAATGAATTTTGTAACTCTAGATACTATCAGGTCTGGATTTCAAAGTTCCTAGTTCGTGTAACCAGTCATGACTGGGAAGAGCCCCAGTGCCATCTAATGGCTACAAGGATTTGTGCAAACAGGAAAAACGGTACCTATGCTTGCCCAATTCATTAGTTGACCACACCTGAAATATGATGATGATCACCTGAGTGTATAGGCAATCCATGTTTAGTGACTGCTTCATTCAGCAACAGTTCATAGATAGGACAGCAGTGAAAAAGTAACTTTACAACCATTGTCACATTTATGACCAACAGAAGTCAATAATGGAAAGCTGAAATGAGATCACAAGCCTACTCACAATTCCATTTAGCAATTGCTTGGCTTAACAACTGAGTTGCTGTACCAGTTGTGGTTGCTAAACAACTTGTCTATAATTCCTTCTATCCAGTGATCCTCCAGATTTTCCCAGCCAGATTAATGTTGCTGGCTCAAGAGTCGGAGAGGTGACAGAATGAGAAAATACGGGGGACGACGACGACCCCTAAACCAATATTTTTCTAATCTCATATTGATGCAAATGAAATAACAAACTTTTTAAAAAAAATCTTTTATAAAGAAGAACATTCTAGCTTAGTAAAGTTCTTCAGTATTGAAAAGTAAGGCTGCTTTGCACAAATAATTGGATTACACTTTTTAAAAATTGTGCCTATTTTTGAACTTACATTTGTTTTATTTTTTATTATTTGAAAACAATGAGATAATTTTGTTACTGTACACAGAAATTCCAAATACATTATATATGCTAATAAAAATAGTAGAAAATAATACAATGTTCATTGGTTCTTTTTAAATGAATAAATATTTGACCACAGACTACTGTAGGTATTAGTAGGAGAAGCATGTGGATTGGTACCCTAGGGATGCTCAAGAAAGTTTTGTCAAACTGTTAGAAAGTCATTTACAGCGACAACCAACCTTTCCCTTTGTTTCCCATCAATTTCTCCTTTAAGACTATTTGTCAACATTCCTGAATCCAGGCCAATAGATGAAAGATTATTCCCTACATTCCAAATGTGCATTATATATTATTTAACAGCCACTAATAAAAACATTATCAATCCTTTCTGCAACTAATTTTCATTTATTTCCTCAAATAAGGCTAACTTAGAGTCTGGCAGTGCACAGGCAGTCCTCAACTTACAACAATGCCCTTAGTTCGAAGTTACAATGACACTGAATAAAAGTGACTTATGACCATTTTTCACACTTATGACCATTGCAGTATTCCCATGGTCATGTGTTTTACATTCGGATGCTTGGCAACTGACTCATATTTATGACGGCTTCAGTGTCCCTGGGTCATGCGATCTCCTTTTGCGACCTTCCGACAAGCAAAGTCAATGGGGAAGCCAGATTCACTTAACAACCGTGTTACTAACTTAACAAGAGCAGTGATTCACTTAACCAATGTGTCAAGAAAAGTTGTAAAATGGGACAAAACCCACTTAACAAATTTCTGTTAGCAACATCAATTTTAGTCTCAGTTGCGGTTGTAAGTTGAGGACTACCTGTATTTAGGATACTCACATGTAACTTTAGTGTTATTGATATTGTATAAGCAACTGACTACCTGTATCTGGTTCAATTATTGACACTATTTTAATGAATTTCTTTTTAACCAAAGCTTTTGAATTTTCACAGAAGACTACCAAATAGGTTATAAATAGGTTCCAAATTCAGATTTTAAAATAATCTATGTTGAATAATCATTGGTAATATTCCTATTGCACCAGATGTTGAAAGCGCACTTGACAAAAATGTGATGCTTCACATATTGTAGCAATAATTTTAGCAATTGGTTGAGCAAGAATTTTCTTAATGTCTTATTCACTTGTTCTGATATCAATAACAGACATTTAATAAGATTGTTTTCTGTGACAATGGAGATCAATCAGGAGAAACCTAAATGAATTCCTAGAAACAATACTACCATTTTTTATGAAAAGGAAGAGACTTGGAGCATGTGGAAAATACATGAGTTTCCGCCTCATTTTATGAATTTTCCCAGTCCTCAAACAGAGCTGTTTAAGATTAGAAAAATATACAAAGTATACATTTATCTTTATGTTTTATTTTTATTTATAGAACTTATACTGCTGATTATTCACCCATGGCGACTCAAGGCGGCTAAAAGAATATAAACCTCCATTGAAACAAACTAATAAAAAGAATCAAATAAATTAACATAATATAACATAATATAATTAAATCACGCACCACCACCCGCCCCGGCGAAAGCAGATCACACGACCCATTTAATGGACTCCATGACACTCTGGGTTCCCCAGGCCTGGAAAGATAGAAAAGGCTGACTGGAAAAGACAGCATCCTACCAAGCATAATGATGCGCTTCATTGGCAACATCCATTTTCGGCGTCGAGTTCATGGCGACGTAATCTTAACCCTAAGTGGGTTTACCCACCAATGGTTTCTTTCCATTTGTTTTACCTGGAAAGTTAGAAAAGTCTGACTGAAAATGCATTATTCGAAATACATCGTTATTCTCCGTATTCATTGGCGACTTCCTGTATGAGGAGATGGGGACCTAACCCTAACGGGAAAAGTCAGCGAACTGCTAAGCTTCCCGATGCACTGCAAGTTCATTAGCAACATCCATTTTCTGCATGGAGTTCATGGGGATCTAACCCTAACCCTAAGTGGGTTCACCCTCCAATGGGATTTCTCCATGTATTTTACCTTGGAAACTGGAAATGCCTGACTGAAAAGTTCACAGCCTCCCTAAGCCTTAGGATGGGCTGCAAATTCATTGGCGACATCCATTTTCGGCTATGAGTTCATGGGGACTGAACCCTCACCCTAAGTGGGTTTACTTTCAAATGGGATTTTTACATGGAAAGCTAAAACGCCCTGAATGAAAAGGTCACAGCCTTCCTAAGCATTACGATTGGTTGTGCATTCATTGGTGACATCCATTTTCCGCTTCGCTTTCATGAACCCTAAACCTTAGTTGATTTACCCTCCAATGGGATTATTCCATGTATTTTAACGGGAAACCTAGAAAACCCTGACTGAAAAGGAGATGGCCCTCCACAGCATTACAGTGGGCTGCAAATTCATTGGCGACATCCGTTTTCCGCTTCGAGATCAAAGGGACCTAACCCTAAATGTAAGTCTGTTTAACCTCCAATGAGATTTTTAACATATTTCACCTGAAAAGGCCCTCCTAAGCGTAATGATGCTATGTGAATTTATGGGTGACATCCATTTTCCACTCAAAGTTGATGGAGAACTAACGCTAAGAATGTTTCACCCCCAATAGGATTTATCAAAATATTTCATCAGGAAAATTCAAAAAAATCATGACTTAAAAAGTCGGCATTCACCTAAGCATACCGGTGCACTGCAAATTGATTGGCGATACCTATTTTGGTCTATGACTTCATAGGGATATCTTCCAAACTCTATATGGGTTTATTCTTCAATGGGATTTTTCCATGTGTTTTATCTGGAAAGGTAGAAAATACTGACTGAAATGAATTCAGAGAGCATTGGTATGCTTAGGAGGGCTATGACCTTTTCACTGATGCTTTTCTAACTTTCCAGGTAAAATACATGGAAAAATCTATTGGAGGTTAAACCAACTTAGGGCAAGGGTTAGGTCCCCATGAACTTGAAGCAGAAAATTGATGTCGCCAATGAACTCGTAGTGCCTCGTAATGCTTAGGAGGACTATCATCTTTTCAATTAGACTTTTCCAGCTTTCCAGGCAAAATACATAGAAAAATCCCATTGGAGGGTAAACACACTTAGGGTTAGGGTTAGGTCCCCATGAACTTGAATCGGAAAATGGATGTCGCCAATAAATTCGCAGCGTGTCATAATGGTTAGGAGGGCAACGAACTTTTCAGTCAGGCCTTTCTAGCTTTCCAGGTAAAATACATGGAAAACTCCCATTGGAGGGTAAACCCACTTGTGGTTAGGAATAGGGCCCCAAGAACGTATAGCGGAAAATGGATGTCGCCAAAGAATTCGAAATACATCGTATGCTCCATATTAATTAGTGACTTCCTGTACGAGGAGATGGGAACCTAACTCTAACGGGAAAAGTCAGCGAACTGCTAAGCTTCCCGATGCACTGCAAGTTCATTAGCAACATCCATTTTCTGCATGGAGTTCATGGGGATCTAACCCTAACCCTAAGTGGGTTCACCCTCCAATGGGATTTCTCCATGTATTTTACCTTGGAAACTAGAAATGCCTGACTGAAAAGCTCACAGCCTCCCTAAGCCTTAGGATGGGCTGCAAATTCATTGGCGACATCCATTTTCGGCTACGAGTTCATGGGGATCTAACTCTAACCCTAAGTGGGTTCAATGGGATTTTTCCATGTGTTTTACCTGGAAAGGTAGAAAATACTGACTGAAATGAATTCAGAGAACATCGGTATTCTTGGGAGGGCTACAACCTTTTCACTGATGCTTTTCTAGCTTTCCAGGTAAAATACATGGAAAAATCTATTGGAGGGTAAACCCACTTAGGGTTAGGGTTAGTTCCCCATGAATTTGAATAGGAAAATTGATGTCGAAAATGAATTCGCAACGCATCGTAATGATTAGGAGGGCTACGACATTTTCAGTCAGGCCTTTTTTAGCTTTCCAGGTAATATAGAGGGAACAATCCCATTGGAGGGTAAACCCACTTAGGATTATGTCCCCAAGATTGCGTAGCGGAAAATGATGCAAATCTGAATCTTAGTGGATGTAGGGCCTTAACTGTTCTGTGCTTTGGTGGGTCGCTATAGAGTTTCATGCCAATTCCAGGAGTCCGTTGTGGATAGTATCCTTGGGGAAGCAGTTCCAACCTGGATATCAAACCACTTGCTTCTTGATTGCCATTTGCCTCCCCTCCTCTGATGTTGCTGGCAAGGGAAAGTGGGTTTCAGAGCACTTTCAGGAAACTAAAGGCGGAGAGCAAAACAAATTTTAGGGCACATGTTGTCAGCCGGATCTCCAACATGGGGTTTGACTTTGTTGCATGCTTGCTGTCAGCTGCCATAGTAATGGGGAGGGGGGGCATGACATTTGGGCTGGGGAAGTGAATTGGTGAGGTAAAGTCCCATATGAACTGAGAGGGAGGTTTGCCCTCAAGAATTCTTGCGCTGCTGAGTGGAGTTGTTTACACCCTTTCAAGGCCAACCATCCTAGGACTCCAGATGGGTGAAATACCTGAAGATGAGATTCACACATGATACTGGGCATTGATTGGACCCTCAGCACTGGAGCCTGGGGGGAACGGATTTGGGGAAACTTTCAATCTGTAACTTTTGCGCATTTTGAATCAGATCTTGCCTTGCGTTCGCTGCTATCATTTCAAACTCAGTAAAAATACCTCTTCTCTATCTCAATGGAGTTGGGGGTTTTCTTTCTTGGGTTTTGAACAGAGGCAGGCTTGACACATATGTTTAGAGGTAAATCCAATGGAGTTTAGATGCCTGAACAATTGGAAAAACCTTCCAATTGCCCTTCGAATCCATGAGATTGATTGACAGAGAACGATGAGAATCTAGGGGCAAAAAGAAAAAGTTAACCCAGCCAATTTTTGTTCTGTCTTTGCCTCTTCAGCAGGGAGTCCAGAATCTTTTTGATAGGCTCTGTGAGGTAAAAACTTTGCAACCTCCTGTTGCATACAAATGCACAGACATAGGGCTTACTTTCGTAGACTTCCTAATTAAGTGCAGCAAGATTTTGCTCCTCATGAAAAAGTTTCATTCTCCAAATATTCTCTTTTATTTCTCTATCTCTCCCGAGTGGTGGGATTCAGCCGGTTCACATAGTTCGCCCAAACCAGTAGCTAACTTTTTCTGTAGTTTGGCAAACCAGCTAATCCCATCATAGGCTGGCCCTACCCCGCCCCTTTCCCCTCCCAGCCACTCCTTGCCTGGCCTGAAAAGGTAAGGCTGACAGCTGGGTAGGGAGACTAGCTCGGGCTCGCCATGTTTGGCCAAAGGGCCGCTGGGGAGGGGGACATGGAGAGGCCAGGCTGCCTTTTGGACCCGGCTCCTGGATTCCACGGGGCCTCTGGATGGGAGGCCCAAGAGAAAGCACCTGGTCCAGGTACACAGTGCCCCAGCATGGCGCTCTCCCCCAAGGGCCACCTGCTCACCCACCTGCCACCCAGTCTGGCCCGGAAGAAGCACATCTCGTTGTTGCAGGCTGGATGCGGAACCTGAGGTGGAGGGTGAGCAGGAAGCAGCTGCCTAGAGGCCCTGCAGAAGCTGAGAGGCTGGCCTGAAAGGCAGCCGAGCCTCGCTGTCCTGCCCAAGGCAGCCCGCACCCTTCGGCCAGGAGCGGTGGGCCCAGAGCAGGCCTCCCTCCCCCACCATCAGCCTTAGCTTCCAGCCCGCAGGGCTCACTCTGCTCTGCTCACCACGGCTGCCTGCGAAGATAAGCCTGATGGCGACCCGGAGCATCCCCTCGGCCTACGACAGAGTAAAAAGGTCCTGATCTTTACACTGGAGGAGGGTAAGGGAAGGTTTTTTTAGTGGACAAGCATTGCTTGGGCAACCCCTTGCTGCCTGTTTCTGCCCGTTCGTGGCAGAACAACTCCTCCCTCACTGGGCATTAGCCAAGAGGAAGCAGCTGGAGCAGGGTGTGGCAGGAAATCCTTGCACAAAAATGCAAGGGCTGGGGAGGTGAGTTGGAGACAGAAGAGGGGCATCCTGGGAGGATCTCTCTCACACCAATCCTGGGTTATTGGGGAGATGGAAGGGGCAGGAAGCAAGGTGGAGAAGGGAGCAGGGCAGCCAGTCTCCTCTTCCATGATTGGAAGTAGCCGAAATCTGCTTCCTCCTCTGCATCCACATTCTGTTTGCAGTGCAACACCCAGGGAGCCGCACCCGAGACACCTGGTGGCGCCCCGGATTGCAGAATCGATTTTAATTTCTTTATGTGAAAAGGGGGAGGGAGAGCACATGGGATGCGGACCTGCTAATGCGTGATCCCCGAAGCGGCCTTTAAGCCAAAATGGCTGGTTTCCAAACTTTTTTTGAGCTTAGCCTAACGCATGAATAGAGGCGCAAAGCTGGGCCGGCTGCATATCAGCCTGGCTGCAGTTAGGAAACCAGCCAGGGCTAGCTGTCTGCCCCCAATGGGGCACTCTCCAGCAGCATCTGACTACAGTGCCCATCACTGTCTCCCAGCAAGTCGGTTAATTAGTGTACAATACATAGGTCTGGCATAGGGAGGTCTCAGGATTAAAGGCACTTTGTTGGGATAGTTATTATTATTATTATTGATCTAATTTATATACTGCCCCATTCCGAATAGTTCCAGGTTTCCCAATCAGGGCACTCCCTTTTTTGATAGTTGCCTCTAAGAAAGGGGTGGAGAATTCCCTCTCATCATTTTTATATTAAATAATCAACTCAAGGTGGTGAACATACTTACGTTGCTTCCTCTGATTTCCTCACAACATCAACCTTGTGAGGTGGTATGGGCTGAGAGAAAGGGATTGGCCCAAAGTCATCCAGGTTTCAAGGCTAAGGTGGGACTAGAACTCACAATCCCCTGGTGATAGGCCCACAGTCACCCAGTTGTTTTACATAAATAAAATGAGTCTGGAACTCACAGTCTTCCTGTTCTAGCCTAGTGGTTTCATCACTAGACCAAGCTTGCCATGCCCCCCCCCCTTCAGCTGAGCATGGCAGGCTGGAATGGGTCTCCCTCCCCCGCCATCAGCTTTACCTTCTCAGGCCACGCGAGGAGTGGCTGGGGGTGTGTGGGCAGGGCGGGGTG
>JANHFL010003619.1:100652-113499 GCA_032468155.1 Oxyrhabdium leporinum | reverse complement strand
GAAATAGTGTTGTGAACCGCCCCGAGTCTTCGGAATGGGGCGGTATATAAATTTAATTAAATAATAATAATAATAATGATATATTTTAGAGATATTGATAGACAACTTTAGTTTTAAAAAAATAAATGAGAAAGAGGAAAGACAGAGAGAAGGCCATCTGTTAAGGCAACTTTTAAGGCATCAGTCATGAACATACAGTATTACCAAGATAGCTGTTTAGACAACTGTTTATGTGCTCATGTGCTAACATGTGCTCATGTGCTAACAATAGTGAATTGTTTTAAAACTTTTCCAGAGAGTTTGTCATCAGAACTCCCTGTATCTTCTCCTGTGTTTATATGGCTAAGATTAAAATCTTATGTGATGTTGCACTTCTTAATTATATTTTTACCTGTATTTGCAGCATGATAAAATAAACCTAATTTCTTTTACAGCAAAAAGATATTAGCATTTTGAAATAAAGTTGGGAAGTTATGAACAAAGAAATGTCAGGGTATCCGCAAGTTGAAACAGTGTCTGTAAATCACTTCTATTGTGATTGAGATTTTTAAAAAATTGTTGAGTCCACTAGCAACAACAAGAAAAGAATGCTGTTCTTCAAGAATAGCAGAGGAACAAACAGAAGTATCCCTTCTCCAATCTTGATGGATGACTTTTTTTCTCACCTATGAGGCCTTGGGAAGAGAAAACCATACAGCAAAAATAAAAATAGTCAAGTGAAATGAAGCAGTATTCTTTTTAGCTTATTTCCATGCGTTAGTAAAGGTAATTTTAGGGTCATTACGATTATTAGCTTCATTGTAGAAAAGTTACAACTCTTGACATATTTGGCACAGCATTATATTTTCTTCTATCCTGTCTCCTATATATAGGGAGATAATCCAAAAATAAATCTCTTCAGTTTAGCAATCTCTGCACAATATGATCTTGGATAAATTTGATACATCAAAACTAGTATCATTCTCATATATCTTTTTTTCAGAAAATCATGTTGCTAGTATTTAAGGACATATTTAGCTCCTTTCCATAACTTCTGCTTTTATTCAAAGAATTATGGAATGCAAGATTGTGAGTGACCTTGGACATTATGTAGTCTAAACTCATTGGTCGGTACAAGGAAGTAGTACTGTAACATATCTAACAAATGCTAATCTATCCTCTGTTAATATCTTGAGCAAAAGAGACACATACTCCTCAGGAAGACATTGTTCCACTGTTGAATAGCTTTGACCATTAGGAAATTTTAGCTGAAGTGCATTCAAAATCTACTTTTTTTTGTAATTTAAACTCATTATTTTTTGCTTTGCCTTCTGAAACTACACTGAACAATTCTGCCCTGTCTTCTGTATGACAGCTCTTCAAATATTTGATAGCAGCATCATGTCCCTTTGCAATCTTCTTTTCTCCAGGCTAAATACACACAATGATTACAGGTATTCCTTATAAGTTTGTCCTGGCTATTTCCTGATTGCTGTTGTCTGGACATATTCCAGTTTGTCATGTTCTTCTAAAAATGTAGTGCCCAGAACAGAGTGCAGTATTCTAGGTGTGGCTTGGTTTATGAGGAATAGAGATTTTTTGACACTGTATTTCTGTTGATGAAGGCTAGGTTTGCATGTGCTCTTTTTTTGCAGCTTTGTCGTACGCATGAATCATAGTCAGCTTGTGAGTCACTGAAATACTTTTAGTGTGTATTACTGCCCAGTATAATACTTCATCCTTTAGTCGTCCTTTATTATTTTTCTATCGAAATGTGGATTTTGCATTGAAAGTTAACTTATTAGCTCCTGTCCATTGTTACAGTTTCTCAACGTACTCCTGAGTCTTGATACTATCTTCTGATACTTGCTATTCCATGATTTGTTGTAATACAGGTTGCTTCTGGGTTCAATTCAAGGTGTTGGTTATCACCTTTAAAGCCTTTCATAGCATGTTAACACGTTACCTGAGGAACCATCTAATTCCACTTGGATTAACCTCCCTACTCACTCCAGGAGAAAAGGCTTTCTATAGACCTCACCAGCCAAGGAATTCCTAGCGGGTCTAGGAAAAGAGCCTTCTTTGCTATGGTCCCTTCCCTGTAAACATCTTGCCACCAGAAGTGAGATTCCCTCTACTTTTCTGGCTTCCCAAAAGGGTCTTCCCAACCAGGCCTGCTGGTTGGCTTGGTGCCCTGGTGGGGCTGCCCTCTGCTGGTTGGCTGAGTGAGAGACAAAACCCTACCCCCATACCATCCATGTTCATGGTTTTTAACCTTTCTTTAATTGTTGTCCATTTTAATGCTTTTATATTATGCTTTTATTCCATTGTAAGCTATCCAGAGTCATTCTAGATAGAAAGACAAATGGCATATAAGTGTAATAAATAAATAAATATCTGCAAACTGATGGTTATATTTTTAACTTCTTATTCAAGTTATTTATAATTGGTTGAACAACACAGGGCCTAAAATGGAGCCCTGCAAAATGGCCAGTCAATATTTCCTTCCAATTCAGTGCAGAATCATTGATGTTTACTTATTGTGTACAGTAGTTCAACCCATTTTACTGTATGTCTGGCTAACTCTCATAAGCTAGCCTCATATTGTATTTTCTCTACCAGAATCTCATTGAAAACTTGTCAAATACTTTGCTGAAGTCCCATGCCCACTTCATTCCAATGGACAATTGCACTCATCACTCTGGAGACCTTATTGATCTCTGAGCTTGTTTGCTTGGTTGCAGTTGTTTCATTGCCCAATTGTGTAACATCAGTATGAGTGAGTGTGAGGTTTGTTTCATGTTTATGTACAATGGCTTGTCCTGCCAGTTTTGATGGGGTGGATAATTCTTTGGTTAGGTTATTGTTTTCTGCTGGATTGTTTGCCTGGATATCGATTGCCAGAGAGGATGTGCTCTAGTTCTTCTTAGCTTTTTCATTAACCCTTTTGAATACTATGTAAATATGACTTATTTTTATGTGTCTACTGTTGGCCGATTTGTCTGAGTGCCAAGCTTCCAGGAATTCCCTGTGTTTTTTAGTTTAGCTTGGTTTAGGATGGTCGCAGGCTCCCCACTGAAACTGTGGTTGAATTTCTCCAGGATTGTGAGATTAAATATTTTTCATCCTGTCTTTTGACTGCTAGTTGTTGTTAATAGATGTGCTTTGCTGGTCATCTCCTCACTGCTCTTATCAAAGACTCATCACTCTATCAAAGAATTGAGTTGATCGGCATCATTTTTCATAAACGAATGCAGCCAATTGCATTCTATTCTAAATGTTCACAAGCTCATTGCTTAATAATGTATTCCAGGATTTTGTTTGGAATTTACATCAAACTGGGTTCTCCCCCCCCCCTTTTGCAAAGATAGGAACAACATTTGCCCTGCGCTAGTCCTGTGGCACTATACCCATTGCCTTCTGAAAAATGCTCATCCTCCATGATTTCTGAATGATCATACAAAAGTCTATGACATGATAGCTGTAAGCTCCTTCTAGACTTTTGGATGTTATAGTTGCTTACTTGAATTCCTGGTTTTCTAACGGACCTTATACAGCTTGTCTTTTTATTCTTCACCAGCAGCATCTGTCAAAATACCTTTACACATTGACCATTATGTGACCTACTGCATGGCTGTTAATTCTAATGTTCTAATTCAGTATTTGTCTGAACTTGATGGATTGGTTCCCTGTGACCTGCTATGTGTAATTTTTATCTCTGGTAACTGAGATAAAATAACCTGTGTATGTTTACATGTTTCTTAGGTTCAAATTGCATTAATCTATTTCTCCCGCTACATTATTTCTCATATGTAACACTTACTTATACTGGATTGACATTCCCTTTGTTTTGCAATTGTTCTGCTTAGTTCCATTACTGTTCATGAAGTCTGTGTACTTCTTTAAGCTTATTATAATAGTTTCTTCAGGGAAGATGATTGAAGCAAAACAGGAATTTAAAAGTTCTGCTCTCGTTTCAATATTTTAACTTAGCTTCAGACCCATCCCTCAGCCTTTTTTCCCCTTTTACTACAGGGTAAAGTCCAAACCCTTTTTGTGACAATTTACTTCTTTTGTTTTATCTTCTTTTGTTAGTTTAAATTCATTTTGTGATTTAGCCTACTTTTTTCCCTGCAGATATTAACTACTTGGCTATTACATCCATCTCCCATTTCTTATGCAGAATACCAGAGGTGACAGAGACCTTGAAGGTCTTTTAGCTCAAGCAGGAGACCCTATACCATTCCAGGCAAATGGCTTGTCAATCTCTTTTTAAAAACTTCCAGTGTTGGAGCATACACAAATACCGGACGCAAGTTGTTCCACTGATAAATTGTTTCCACTGTCAGGAGATTTCTCCTTAATTCTAGGTTGCTTCTCTCCTTGATTAGTTTCCATCATTTGCTTCTTGTCCTGTCTTCAGGTGCTTTGGAGAAGAGGTTGACTTCCTCTTTGTGGGAGCCCCTTTGTGGGAGCCCCTCAAATATTGGAATACTGTTATCATGTCACCCGTAGTTCTTCTTTTCACTATATTAGACAAACCCAATACCTGCAGCCATTATTCATATGTTTTAATCTCCACCCCCCTAATCTTTGTTGCCGTTCTCCGCACTCTTTCCAGAATCTCAGAGAAGAGCAACAAAGATGATGAAAGGTTCTTAAAATTATTGGATCAATCAAAATTGTCTTGGCATCCACAATGGATCATTAAGCTATTTCCTTTTAAAAAGAAATGAAATTGTGTGCAATTGCTCTCCCAGTATCAGTTTGAGGATGATGAGGATGATGCAAAGTTTAAATATTGACTTCAGTTTTTTGTCAGCCGTTCGGTTAAGTTTTATCAAGACATCTATTTCCATGAAATATAATGAGTTGACTTTGTATATGAGAACCACTGGTAAGATAGACAGTGTTTTTCACTGAACATTATGTTTAATTCTGCATTAGAGGATTCAACTTTCAGAATACACATCAATGCCAAAAATCACTTTAAATATTAAGTCTGGTACTAGCTGCATCTCCATTTGGAAACAATTTATAAACTATAATTCTTCACATACCTCTCTGCTATGTAACTTTAAAACTCCTGATTTTGACTGTTGGCTATAAAGTTAACTATGGTTGCTATGGTAAAGGTAAAAGAGTCCCTGCAGATTTTATTCTGCTAGTCATTGCCAACTACAGGGGTAGCAGTGCTCATCTCCTTTTCAAGGGCCATTGAGACAGTACTGTCTGAAGACGTTTCTGCAGTCAAGTGGCCAGCATGATATCATGGAGGATTGTTACCTTCCCACCAAAGTGGTACCTATTTATCTACTCCCATCTGCATGCTTTTGAATTGCTAGATTGGCAGGAGTTAGGGAGAGTATTTGGAGTTCACCCTGTCACATCGCACTCGGCATTTGAACCTTGTCTTAATTTCTGAGCCACTGTGCCACCCACAAAGTTGCTATAGATTAGTTAGAAATTCTTATTGATTTAGTTGTTTTTCATCAATTTCTTTCTTTGATTCCCTTATTAGTGAGCTAAACTGTTGTGTCTTTATGTTTTTTCAGTCTAATATTATACTTATCATTTTAAGACTTGGTTTTTTAGAAGTTTCCAATCTATCTATTCCTCTTTTGACCTGGAGATTTCTGTCCATGGGATCTATGTACTTCTCTAAGCTAATTGTAAAATGCTATTCTGAAATCTATACATATAGCTGTTTCATTTCTTGTAACATCTTGTAAACAAATGTGATTGTTACTTTTTTTCCAATTTTTCTACTATTTTACCTCTTTAACCGATGCTAACTATAGATTAGGATCAAGTGTGACATAGTAAATGATCTTGTCCCTTTTACAACTTAAGAATAAAACAGCAAGACTGCAACAGATTCTTTAGATTTGGCTAAATAGCCCAACAGATATTTAGAGGAGCCCAAAAAGATGGCATAGAGCCAGCTTCTGTTATTAAAATCTCCCTCTAAAGTCACTTTTTAATTTTTAACTTTCTTTTACTCTTTTTATTCAATTTTATTTAATTTTATTCTGTTGGAGACCTATATTTTTACTATTTTGACTGGATACTGGTATTTTTATCATCTCCACCATGGGAAAAAGAAAGAAGAGACTTTGCTCACATCCTGCTTCTCAGACTTCACTCAAGTCTACTAAATAGCTCAAAATTGTCTGATACCTAAAAAGTAAATTGCACCCCATAAGTAATCAAATCTTTCCTTTTTTGATAGCCTCTCATGCAGATTTGACCCCCACCCCCACCCCGGAATGGGATCTGTAAGTAGAGATAGAGAATGTCCAGGTTTTAAATCTTTCTGTTTCTATGCCTGAGGAACCTTGCCCTTCTCAGATTGCAGCCATTTGTCCAACTGCTGCAAGATTTATGAAAAAAGGGGATGAGGACTTAAAAAACAAACATGTTACTGACTTTATAACCAGACAATGCCTACTGATGACACCAAAAAAAATTGTCAATTTTGAGCTTCCAACCACAACTGACAACAGAGTGGGCACAACTAAAAGATACTTTTATTAAGCTTTAACACAGTCATCCTAATACTACTGCTGAATCAGTTAAAGCAAGCTTACACATAGGAAACTGTGATTCAAAAGCAGATAATAGTGGTGGAAAGGCGGATCCTATTTTAACACCTAAAAAGGGGGAAGAATATGTTAAAAGACATCTTGACCAGATCCAGAAGAATGCAAAGCAAGTTCCACCCTCTCAGGAAGGGTGGAATAAAAGTATATGGTGATTCTCAGACATCTAGGTCATGGTTGTGCCAAAGGTGCTTTTTTCACGAGGCAACTAAACCTTCGTGTTTTTTCTTTTGAACATGTTTCTCTTCTCATCCAAGAAGCTTCTTCAGCTCTGACTGGATGGTGAGGAATGGAAGGATTTATATTCTTTCCATTCCCCATCATCTAGTCAGAGCTGAAGAAGCTTCTTGGATGAGAAGCAAAATGTCTTCAAAGCAAAACAAGAAAGTCCAGTTGCCTCGTGAAAAAAATACCTTTAGGATATTCGATAAAAGACAAGCACATCATAACTAATACTTAGAGCCTAATGAGATTACTTTACAAATCCAAAGTAACAGAATAAATAGAGGAAAATGGATTCAAAAGTGCAGACATTCTCTCTCTTAGTCACCTTCTGCACTGTAAAAGGCAGTTAATTCATTTGCAGGTTGAATGACTCCTGTACAGGAGAGACTTTTAAATGAATCCTTCTATCATTCAAGCATCCTATTATTGAAGCATGTTGTTCAGAGTGAAGTCTTTTTTGAGCAAGTTTGAGAATTTACCCATGTTTCACAGAGCGAGAGTAAGTAATAACTGATCTTGGCAATAAGAGTGCTTTACTTTAAAGTTTAATTGTAGCAACATAAAAGTAGATAACTCCAAGGATATTCTATCACTAATGTCCTTGAGAAAAGATAGCTTGAATAAATAATCTGTACCTCCCTTAGAAGGTCAGTTTTCTGATAGGGACAAACCTGATTAATTCTTTGTACCTTGCCAGATACTGAACAAGTCAGTATTCTAAAAAAGCTAGATCAGGGGTGTCAAACTGCTGGCGTCGTAGTGGCATCAGGTGACATAACTTGACTTTTTCCCCCTTTGCCAAACTGGGCGTGGACGTGGCCGGTGCATGATGCATCTGGCCCACAGGCCCTGAGTTTGACAGCCCTGAGCTAGAGGATCTGAAGAGAATTATTAGCAACAACTTGTAAAGTTGCTAGACCTTTAATAGAGCTGGTCACCCCAACTGCCCAAGAAAATACATCCTACTTTGAATAACAATCTACATTCCCTATTTTAACATGGAAAAGAGATCAGAGGCCTTGAAGGTGGTTTCCACCTTACTCCCTCTACTCCTTGATAAAACACCACAGCATGCAGAAAATATAAGTGACAGAAATAAAATACAGGCTGACAGATAAAAGGAGGTAAACTGAAGCCCAATCTTGGTGAGTTACTAATTGAGGATGACTTTGGAATAAGACAGAGTTATAAAGATATCACCCTTAGCTCAACACTTCACTTTGGATGTAGATACTATTCTGAGTTGTCAATCTGAAAAAGCATCCAACCAAGTTGCTGCTCACCTGAAAACACACTGGAACTTATACAACATTAAGACAGTGATGAAGGTAAACATATTTCAAGCCTGTGTGGGGTATTTTTTTGACCCTGAAGGAATTTTGGATAACTTCACTCTGGTTGAATAATTGAAAAACATGTTTTTTAACTCCAAAGTCCAGGATCCTTTCAATTACCCCAACAACATTAAATACTGACTTGGAATATCACTGGTCGAAAGAACAGAGTAACAGATTGGGATATAACAAAGTTCCTCTCTAACTTTGACCTCATACCAGTCAAAGAGAGATGGATGACTACAGATGTGGAAAAGATTAATTTACTAAGCTTTAAAGCCTGGACTATTCCTGAAAGGAAATATAAGACTAAAGGGTGTATTTATCTAAATGCTGATTCCTTGTATTTCATACAAAGATGATATATTTATCTAAATGCTGATTCCTTGTATTTAGCACATACACATTTTATTACATAGTTTCTTTTATATACTTTATCCTGGATTTAGATCCTGGATTTTATTTTTATTTTATTTGATATGGTCATAAGACTAATAAATTAATAATTAAAAAACATATCTAACTAATTGATGGTTGTTATGTATTTTATTGCTAAATGTTCTCTAATCTCACACAAGAACATACTTCCAAATCTTTTATATGACTTGGTAGTCTATAACATACTACCACATTAGGGTTTTTTGTTGCTGTTCTTTTACTTTCCATGTACTTTTTCCCAAACATTTTGTCTGAATTTATTATGCAGTAACCCAGCAGCAAATAAATTATCTGAGATATGGTCACTCAGTGGATAATATTTATGCTGTTCAGTGCAAGAAAAAAGAAAGATAAGTAACAGAAAGAAAACAAACATTATGATGTGGGTTTTTTTGCTGTTTTCATCATATGGGAAAAAGTAGGGCGAATGTAAATATTAAAAGGGACTGAAATGGGCCCTTTTGAGAAGACTAGACCTCAGAAACTAGAATACAAATACTGTGACTCCAGCTAGAAAGAATAGAAAGAACACAGAATATCTGATTTTTGAGAAAACTGGCTTGATTTAGAAGGATGATTCAGTCAAATCTCCTTTTGATTAAATCATTGTCTTAAGCTTTACACATCTGTAGTATATATACTGTACTGATTAGAGGCAGCCCAAGTCAAAATATTGGTTAAAGCTAATTCTAACAGAGGAACCTCTACCTCCCAGATATCACATAATCCCTATATATCCTATGCATTTTCTGAAATACTGTATTTCTTTATCAAGGTTCTCGCTCTACCCATTTTCAAAGCACTGATTCCATTCCCTAGACTACACCCCTCTTCTTTCTGACCAGTAGTTGCCTAGAGAAATTAACTTTTCCAAAGTTTATTCTTGACATATATTTTACAAAAATTGTTACCTGTATAAAAGTTATTTTAAAGCTCAGCACATGGGGTGTATACAGTAATTGAGGAGACAGTTTAAGTTTGCAAAGGTAAAACTTATCCTAAGGTTCTCTATGCCCTACCTTGTCCGCCTTTCCTTTAATATCAATATAGAGATAAAGCCTCATTACGTATGGATAGCAAGTGAATAAAGATGCATTTGTGATGTCTGAATGAAATGTTATTTATTGATTGATTCATTCATTCATGTAGATTTAAAGAGTACAATAACATTAAACTTAAAAATATTTAAATTTAAGAAATGATAAAAATCAGAAATATAAAGGAGAAAGGAAAAAGGCTTAATATAAAGAAAAGGGAAAAATTGGGGGGGGGGGGAAGAGCCCTGTCATACATATCAAGTTTATGTATCCAAATTGAATGTACATGTGTATGTCTAGGAAAATCTTCTAATGCATTTACTTGGACTCTAGTCTCAGTCGTCAGCCAAAGTAGATGATCACTTCTTGCCTTAAATAATTTGGGCCTAAATAACTTTAAATATTCCCGTCATGACGATCAGTCTGCCTGCTCTTTGACCAGGAATGGAGTCTCTTTTTACCTGTATGCCTTTGAAGACTGTTCAGTTATGTTCAACTAACAGAGAAAGCCTTTTCCCTGGTGTTCCTAGAAATACAAAATGAATTGCCATCAAAGACAGCTTTTTAAAAAGCCCTAAAGATGTGTTGTAAGCATTCCACTGAATAGAATGCTTTGTTGTAATGAACTGAGGTATCACTGAATTTTTATAGATAATTATATGAGAGCATTCTGTACGTGAACTATCTTTTGCAGGTCTTGTTCCAGTAGCTTTAATTCTTGAGCATCATATAACCTACTGATTTATTCTGTGTTCTTTATAGCACTCTTTCCTGCTCCCTGACAAAATTCTTGCTAATCTCAGATCACTTCCTTTTTTCCTTTCTTTCAAGACATGCACATGGAAGGCACAGGCTATTTTACTCTCTTCCTGGTAGGATATACTCAGCAAGCTGCTAGAGTTTACCTGTCCATTTAATGTACATCCTATAAATAAATCTTCTTTCTGTTAAGGTTTCAAACGTGCTTTACTATCATTGATCACATCAATTCTATGTTCTTAGGAATATTTATATATACAAAGTAGATGCTTCAACCAACATCAAGCAATCACAATTTTAGCCCCAAAGAAATTGTGTATTAGGTAGAAAGCTTGACAAGTATTTGTCTATGTGAGTGTATATATGAGTATATAAGTATATATATGAAAGACTACAGAAAACAAAATATTCAAATATATAAGCCAAGCAAGAATTAAAACTCAAAATGAGTTGTCATTTTCAAAGGGGGAAAAAAAAACCCTACTTTTTTTCCTCCATGTAAAAGCATTTTGCAGTAGACAAGCTTGTAAGCCCCAAAATTAAAGTAAGTTGATACCGGGATTGTTAGGAATAGACCTCACTGACAAGCAAATCCAACTCAATCCTTTCAGAATTTGAAAGAGGATTTTCAAAGCTGATGTTTCAGTCCGATGCTTATATCTACTGCAAAGCTCTATAAAGCTTTGTCTCTCATAAAAACCATTATTAGCATATCACTCACTTCGGTCGATGCATAGAAATTCCAGAGTTGTCTTAAACATCAGTTAAGCTATGTATGAATTTCTTCAAATGAAGTTTAATGAAGGCATGAGATACTGCTGTGCAGCCAAAACACCCTTGCTTGTCTGTTTCTTCAGTCACATAAATATATTCCTTTTTAATGTTTTGCTTTTACTATCCAGGGAAGAATACAAATTGAAAATGGAGCTTTGACTATAACAAACTTAAACTTGACAGATTCTGGCATGTACCAGTGTATAGCAGAGAATAAACATGGTACAATATATGCCAGTGCCAATCTACGAGTTGTAGGTAAGTCACAACTTTGCTTTCTGTGTTGTTGTTATTCACCAGATATTTTTCCTCCTGCTGTAGTAACTGTCATGTTTTCCTACACCATCTTGAAAATTTAGCAAAAATGCTTTCACAGCACTCAATTTATCAGCATATCTGTGTAATTTTCTCAACTGTATCTGAGGGATATGGTGGAGGATAAAGAGGCTCACTACATTTTATAGCTCAATCATTCACTGATTTAAAACAAGGACACCAAGATAAATGATTAATTATGGAAGAAGAGACACAAAGCTTGGATACCACCCCATGATTAAAACTAATCACACAACTGGGAAGCAACATTGGCTCAGCATATTACTTCACGGCACCGACCTTCGGCTCTGTAGCTTCGGTATTCTTGAAGAAGCAATGTCATTTGAAAATGACAGATAAGTTTCTCTGACTTTTTCCTTGATAATATGGGTGCAAGGACCCATTATCAGTTTTGAAGGTGATATAAGTAGTTCTCTACTTACAAAATGTTATTTAGGGATTGTTTGAAATTACAACGGCACTGTACAAAAGTGACCTATGACCATTTTTCACATTTATCACCACTGCAGTATCCCTGTGGAAAGGTGATTAAAATTCGGGCACTTGGCAAACTGACTAATATTTATTGTGGTTGCAGTGTCCCGGGATCATGTGATCTCCTTTTGTGAACTTCTGACAAGCAAAATCAATGGAGAATCCGGATTCACTTAACAACCACGTTACTAACTTAAGAACTGTGGTGATTCACTTTAACAACTTTGGCAAGAAAGATAGTAAACTGGGGCAAAAGTCATTTAAGAACTATCTTACCAACAGAAATTTTGGGCTCAGTTATGGTTGTAAGTCGAAGACTAACTATCCTAGTTTGTTTTTAGAACAAATGACAAGGTTTTATCCTCAAGCAGAGGTAAATTGGCAAAACTTTTGCTATGTTCAAATAGTAACCAGCTTTGCATTTTAGTAACCAGTTTTGCATTTTTTATATTGTTCCTAACCTGAGTTTAGTAGCCATATTGGGTATCCTTTGAGTTAAGGAGCCATATTGGCTTCTTTGGGGATTGTGTAAGTGAGAGGAACCGATGCATCATTCATGCATTTTTATTTCTTTCCATTCCTTAGTGAATTGCCTTGATTTGCTACCACATACTTAACTGCTTATGTGATCAGCAGAATCGGGGATATACAATAACAGTGAAATAACAGTGTTAAGGTGGTTGAAAGCATATAAGTGCAAATCTGAACAAAGCTATTAATTAGACCACTGATTGCACAGTTACTAGTTTTGATGCCCAAATCGACTTCTGACAATTTAATTCTTAATATAATTTATACAGATCGTTGAAATCTAGATTGGCTGATGCAACTGATTTTTGAATAAAATTAAGGAATAATTTGATTCTGTCCAATCTGCTGCCAGAGATCA
>JANHFL010003619.1:67181-89412 GCA_032468155.1 Oxyrhabdium leporinum | reverse complement strand
AGATAGATAGATAGATAGATAGATAGATAGATAGATACATAGATACATAGATACATAGATACATAGATACATAGATAGATGACAGATAGTTTATAGATAGATAGATGATAGATAGATGATAGATAGAAATAGAGATAGAGATAGCTAATAGATGGATGATCGATAGATAGCTTATACATAGATAGATAGATAAATAGATAGATAGCTAGATAGATAGATAGATAGATAGATAGATAGATAGATAGATAGATAGATAGATACCAGTTGCTTATCTGGCACAATTTAATGTCTTGATATTCATTTTTAAAGTTTGTCTTTCTAAGGGACCACTTTGTATATGATTGTTATTCAGACAATGTGAGAAATTGTGGGGAGGCAGGGGGAAAAATGAAAGGGAAATTAGACATAACCAATCAAGAAATAGAAGGAAAATCCATTTGGTAGCTTATCTTATATATGACAATTGAATCCCGATGGCTGGACAACTAGAAATAAGTATTTCATATCAGTTAAATAAACCCTGCCTTAATGAATTCAATATAAATGAGCATTCACATTTATCCCAAGACAAACATCAAGAACACTTTATTGCACCCTATAAAATTCTTACTTCCTGAGTCTTGCCAAACTCTGTGGAACTTAACAGACTCTTTTGAAGAAGACTTACAATTCAGGAATCATCTCTGCAGGAGAAGACTTTCTGATGCACTGATCATTGACTATGGAATGTACTCATTCATGCTCCCACAATCTGAACATTTAGAATATCTGTGAAGACATGCCTCTTTGATCAAGCTCTTAACTGAAATTAAAGTAATTTAAATCACAGATGTCCAACTCACAGTGTCACGTTGCCATCACATGACATTTTGTGATGTTTTCCCCATTTGCGGAGTTGGGGTGGACGTGGCCTGCATATGACGCATCCGGCCCATGGGTTGCCAGTTTGACACCCCTGATTTAAACTATATTTATTCAATCAATCAATCAATTTCTGTAGCTGCTATCTGGAAGCAAGTGACTAAGTGGCTATAGATTTTTTTTTTTACTTTGGTAGTTCATAATTTAATCTATTACTTCCCTTCCTCTCCCCAGCCCATTTTTTTTAATGTACATGAATTCTTCATGCCTCTCTTCATTTTGTGTCATGGTCTATGCTAATATTTTTTTAAGGAATTTATTTACCAGAGAATAAAAAATAATAAACACTTTATTTTGGTTCTGCCCTATCAGTTATGTCCATATGTTTTAAATTGTCTCATTTTCTGCAGATTGAGCAATTTAGAGAAGAAAAAAAACCTTCAGAACCAAAAGCTTCAAGTCGGGCTCTCATCTCATGTTGATAAAAACATCTGCGATCATATTATTTCAGATTCTAATGCACAGTTCTAAGAACATTTATTTGAAATTAGTCTGAGTTCAATGAACGTTATTCCATATTCATAGCATGGTAGCATAAGTTATATTGGAAATTTCTTATGCAGCTGGATTTTTCAACAAAGGAAGAGGAATTTAGAGCAGTACCCAGTAAGAACTGACTTCACATTGTCTTCATGGACAGATGTTCTCAAATACCCTCTTGTCAAAAAATAGTTAGTTTTTTAAAAAAGTGTTTGATTAGATTTATGCATCTTCTCAAGCATGCGTCAATGCCTTTGATAAGAAGACAACTATAGAGAAATTGTTTCTTGAAAATGCAGCCTTGAATTTTTTACCTAAATCTTCCAAAGTTATCTAACATGAATGCATTAGATTAAACTAGGATTAGCTACTAAATTAAAAGTGATGTAAATTCAGAGAGGGATAAAATAGTTTGATGGATGTATTCTAATTCTCTTCTTTGAAATGAATTATATGAAGCCTGAGGTATAAAGCTTCTGTTCTGGATGATGGATTATTTCCCATCAAAGTAATACTATACAGCTTCTCATCTTTTCAGTGTTTCTTCATAGAACCCAGCCAGCTTTAATTTTTAAGAGCCTATTGCTTCATTTTATTCTTAACTTTCCTGCTCCCTGATTTTAGTCTATGAATAAATAACCAAGAAAGAAGGCCAGGTTTCAAGTAGTATTAACAAAGGTTTAAGGACCTAAGAGAAAGTTAGTCAGCTTTCTCAGCTTTTATTTTAAATTTATAGTAAAGTTGACAACTGTTGGTTTATTGAACACTGTCAGCAAAATACTGTGTTGTCACCATCTGCCATATTTCAGCCTGAGCTCTGGAGTTGCAACACATGATTGGTTCTAAGGGCTAGAGTCCCTTGCCTTTTGGCAATGTCTAATAGCATCACATATTTTTTCTTTAATTAATGGATACTTACCCGCTTGCCTTTCAGTTTGATTTCCTATTAGATTTAGCAAACAAAGGCTTTTGATGTAGGTTTGTTTAAATTTGCTATAGCTGCCCAATTCCATTGACTCTAGGCAGTGTGCAAAACTAAAACATCCATCAAAACAAGATAAAATATAAGAGCACACAGTCCAGCGCACAGCCCATGTTCACAGCATTACTATAAAAAGGCACATCATGTCCTAGCCTGCTCATTTCTCCATTCAGGGCAGATGGTAAATACTGCGACAAGTTTTCTATTAGATTGATAATTGGATTCAAGCTACTGCCAAGAAAAAAGTTAATATGTCTCTCGCTGAGCTCACCAGAGGTGTACTTGTGTGTCCTCTTCTCCAATGGATAGTTAGAGGACTGAAGACAGTTCAGGAAAATGTTTTTGCTCCCAACTGACAGATGTGAGTCGGGAACTGAGTTGATGTAGACTCTTTTGGGTCCCTGCAATGAATTTTTGACAATTTCAAAATAAATATTTTGTTAATATTTTTTTCTGTAAACTACCCAAGGTCACCTTCTTTAAGTTAGGCAGCCATGTAAATGTTACTTTAAAATAAATAAGTAAATAATTAAAATCACTTTTCAAGGAAACCCATTTTATGTTAATGCTGTAGAAATGCCTCATAAGAAGGAAAGTGGGGTGGAATGGAGAAAGATAGAGCTCTCAATTTTCCTAATGAATATAATTGTGTTCTCCCCAAAAGTTTGCCTCTCACTTTTCTATTCAGCCAAATTTTTAGGGCAGCGATATATCCCTCATGAATAAATAGAAAAATAAATAATAAAATATTAGTTATTCTTTGTTGGATTGTATCCTGCCTTACTGAAACAGCAGAATACCTTAAAATATGGGCAGTGTTCGCACAAAAATCTAGTTCATAATCTATAATTCAGGTGTTCTAAAATATTTTCTTGACATTTCCTGGAGAGATTTGGAGAATTGTTGAAATGTCAGGTGCCTGAAAGATAGCAAACATTTCTATCTTCAGAAAGTGAAAGAGGAAGATCTGGGAATTATAGGTCAGCTTTTTTGACATCAATCTGTGGGAAGTTTTTACAGGAGATGATAAGCAGATTGATCCGTAAAAGCATTCAATTCTCAAGAACAAGTTTTGCGAGACTAATTTTAATTCATTATTTAACTAAGAGGTACCTTGGTATGGTGTGGGGGCATTTTATATTATATCCTGATTTGACAAAGCAGTGTCACCTGTTTGTCTCCTTGAGTTCTGTGTGAACTGTAGCAAAATTTATCTGCAGCACTTTTTACATTTTATTCCTCTTCCTGATAAAGGAAGGAGTTATGGGGATCATTTCATTCAGTGGGCTAAATTTTAAGGAGGGAAAGGAAGGAAGGAAGGAAGAAGGAAGGAAGGAAAATAGAAAATCAAAACTTCACTCACAGAGCTATGTTCATAATCATGCCTTCTCATATTAACGTGATATACTTTGATCAAGTAATACTAAATTTTATCAGAGTTAATTCAAGGAAATGGTGATAAAAATCATTAAATTTTAAAATAAATAGGAAAAGGAGTGTTGATGAAAATTAAAATGATTTTGGTTGGGCTCGCTGGTTGGATAAGCATTTGGCAGAATGAAATTGAACTTATTCTTAAATTTGCTTCATGATTTAAAAGTATAAACTGGAAAATAATATATTTTCATATTACTTAGCATGAATACCAACGGGGGATTACTTTTGCACCTTTTTTCTTGAGCAGCTCAATTTAACTTAATTTAGTAAGCGATTAATATATCAAAATAGCTTAACTTGCACTATCCTGTCTGCTCAAATGTTGACAAATGTTAGAAAGTAATGCATCCCTATTTATTATCATATCAACAGAAACTTTAGGGTTGTTATTTTTTTAGTTCTCTGAGAAAAGCCTGACAAATATATACAGCTATTTTTGAGTTACTAGCTATTTGAGAATAAAGCTATTTTTTCATAATCTGCATGGCCCATTTTTTTATTATTACAAGCAATTTTAATTTCATACAGCCTGTACTTTTATTATGCTTTCCATTTAAAAGCAGCCACAGTATATGTACAAAAGCATTTTATGGCTTTTTAGCAAATAGACAAAAATATTAGTGTCTAAAAGCAAAATACTTCAAGTTCCAATTTTCTCAACTGTTCTATGAATTAAAAAGCCCCACAATCAACATGGCAGTTGTAAATAAAGTGAGCATTTTGAAGAGTGATATTCTTGTAAATGACTGCTGTCTGATACCATTTTCCAGGTTAAATGCATATGATTCTTGTAAAGATGCACGGTAGGCAATAAACCCAGGGGGCTGGACAAGATAGGAGGAGAAGCCTTGTGTCTGTTCTATTCACATGTAAAATCATGAGACAGCAGTTTTGTACAAGAAGAGAACATAATTCTATATGCATTTGCTACCTGCATATAGCCTTTGACCCATTCAATTATCTGTTTTCCATTCTGATTTAAAAAGTGAGGCATGGATATAGAAAAGATATGATAAGAAAGATACATTTCATCTTTAGAAAAATGCGGCATTTTGTCAGGCTGATTTTATTTTGCGGTCATGGTACAGCTAACAAAGTAAAAGATTGCAAGTGCAAATCCCATGAGAAAGATCTGAACAGAAGTAGAAGATTTGAAATCATTGCATGTACCAAAATGTAAAGGAAACCAGTTTTATAACATCTAATGTCAGAATATACCCAGTGATCTTTAAAATATTTCAAAAATTGCTCCTATTTTCATTAGGAGAACCGAAGGTCAAATATGGACATAGCTTCATGATCTACAAATGTATGTTTATATTACTGATTTATTTTAAATTTGGATGTGCAGAAAACCACACATTACTGTGACTACTCCATCAATAGCAGTGAAAATGATACTCATAATGAACTTCACACCAGCAGTATTCAAGGCAACCAATTCAAACTCAAGCAGCTGATACCCAAAAGAAACTGCCCCGTAAACAGAAACAAACTTCAGCTAAGTGCTATAGAAACCCATTTGGAGGTATATCCACAGTGCTCAAAATCCATCCACCTATGCCATAAATTAGTCCTAATAGCATTTAGTGTGCCATTCTGGAATGCTGTGTACTGAGATTTAGTCTGCCATATACCAATCTTTACATTCCCTTAATACCCATGCCTTTACCCTTCCTTTTATATCCCTTTTAGATTTTTGTTTTTTTATATATTCTTATAGATCATTTTATATATCCTTAGCTTTTTATAATTATTATTTTTTTAAGATTCTGATGTATTTTCTATGCTTTTTAATTGATTGGACCACATCCTCCTTATGCTGGTTTTTGACCATAATAAAAGTTAGAATGTTGCTATTATGACTTTTACCTGCCTATTTAAAATAGGTGGAAGGCAGGTATATGAAAAACTTATATGTGCACTGCTGTGTTTTCAGACATGCCTTGGCAGCAATACTGGTATCTCGAGTTTCATGATACCCTTAAAAATGAAATGAGGTTTTATTTTTAAAGACACTTGGAAAATGCTACATCAATAGAGTTGTATATAGAGTTGTATATAGAGTTGAATGCTACATCAATAGAGTTGTATATAAAGTTAATATAAACATATAGCAAATGTAATAATTTCAAAAACATGTATCTCTAACAGTTTGATTACTTGACTCAGGCTTGGCTCTTGTGCTTGATATTTGATATCTATGCTTGTGAAAATGCAAAGATGAAGATTGCATTTGGGTTTGTTGAATGTTTGGTACTTAACTGTTCTTTTAAAAGATCCTCTTGCACTATTTGGGGAATGATCCTTCAGAATTCATACAGTACAGTATATAAATTGAATTCTGTTGGTTTGAGTATTTTCTTGAGCTTCTTGGGTTCTCTGTAAATACTCCCTTGTATGCTGTTGATATGCTTGACAGTGTACTTGTTGAAAATGCATGCTGTGTTTTCAGTCCTGTTGGAGCTTTGAGATAAAGCCAAGAATGTGTATTTCCAATTTTATTTAATTTGCATTTATTCTCATACACATAGCAATATGTGTAGCTGGTTGTTTTTTTCTGCTTTGATGTTTTTAAAATACAAATGCAGGTAGGCTTTATTTTCTGGCCTTAATACAGTCAGGCAGCAACTGAGAACTGCTATTTCTGGATTTAGTCAACCCCATTTCTCTGGCCCTTTACTCTGTTGGATGAATGATGGAAAGCAATAAGCATAGACTGCCAGAAAGGCTACTTCCTGTGAACCTGGGGCAAAAAGCAAGGAAAGAAAGATTGTTCTGAGCACCCATTATTTCCTATAGCCATATACTTCATAACACATGGGAATGCAGTCAATTTGTAATAATCCAGAATATTACAGGTTGGACCGTTTTGTTCTAAGCTTATACACTACAAGAGATAGGCCATTCTCAGCTTGCAAATATGATCAGTCAATACATTGTTTCGATAGACAGTAAAATAGTTGATATACAAGGATTTTTTTTTTAAAAAAGTAAAGTCCTACTCTAATTTTGTTTTGTTTATATCAGATCAGAGAAACTATTGCTATATTTCTAGTTTCATCCAGAAATCCTTTAACTACTTTATATCATTATGGAGTTTGGAAAAATGAAATATATGTAATATTAATGTAAAGTTTCCTTGCTTTATTGTTTATATGTGTTTCAAGGCGAAGTACTATCAATCACACTTGCATAAAAATAATTAAATAATTGCATGCATACATACACATACATACACATGATGATCTGAGCTTTATGCTTTTATATAAAATTTAAAGTTTTCAATCTCCAGTTAGAACAATTATAGATGGGATTATAAATATTGTGACATAGTTATATTAGATTAGAACCCTCTCTGTCATTTTGCATTAATCACTCTAGCTAATTCTCTTTATAGAGCTTTAGACAGACAATTAAAAAAAAAAACTTCACTTAAGGGAGAATAACCTAATAAGGGGTCAGTGTGTGTGTGTGTGTGTGTGTGTGCGTGCGTGTGTGTGTGTGTATTTCTCTTTTATATTATCAGTTGGATAATTATTGAAGCCAATATTAAGCATTTATGGTAATCAATGTCGAAGAGTACTCACAATCCACATGTGATGCTAAAACAATGAAATTGATATTTTAATAAATAAGTCATAGCTATGATTTGACAATATTAAAATGGAGGAAGCTGAAATATTTCCATTTTCAATATTCAGTTTAAAAGATAGACTATTTTAACGGAGCCAGTCATTTTGAAAAGGGCTTGTTACTAAACAATCTCTGCACTTTTTTTCTCCTCAATCATTTTGTAAAAGTAGGCCGTCTATTGTTTTGACTTTTGTTATTGTTTGTTTGCTATATGCATTGGCCTGTTTTGGTAATGATGCTTTTACTTCGTTTCTTGTAATACTTTTTTTTCTGCTATCAATTTGTTTCATGTCATTTTAGAAAGTAATTCTGTGACACATGTAGTTTTGAGCTGACATGATCCATTATTATCAATATTAATACAGTTCATTTATACATCAGTGTTTGATAATTTGGTTATTATAATTAGATGATATATATTGTTTTAATATGGTAATCCTTTTTCTATTGCAAAATCAATGGAGCTGTCAAGATTGTTTTTTATTGATATAGAAAGGTGGTGCGTGTGTATCTGTAGAAATATCTAAAAACAATTAGAGATTATAAAACAAGCTTATTTAATAACATTTGGATGATCTTCTCCTCTTTCATTATTGCTTATTCTACCAATGAAATCATAACATGCAAATGGCAATATCAGTCATGTTTCAGTTCTGTTTTGTAATCTGTTTTCCAAAGTGTTCTTGAGGGAAGAGACTGATCTTGCACCAAAGCAGAGATGGGTGTCATAAATCCCTTTCTCAGAGCAAGTTTTCCTATCTTGCCATATGTTAATTGATGCAGTGGAGTTTCACTTGGAAGGAAAAGAAGCAAAGAACGTAGACTTCATATAATTTGAGACATAAAATGCTTGCATGAAATGACACTAATTAATTTTTCAGAAGAACAAGGTTGATGAACCTTGGATCCACTGTGTCCATCTTGTTTAACTCACCACTCATTTTCCATCATTATAGTTTCATTCTTCGGCATTCAGTTCCCCAATCCATACCCAGAGAAAAAATTAAAACATTGCTTCTTTACCAGATTCCTACATAAAGTGTCCTTATACAGATCCACTGCCTTTTCCCACATCAGCCTTTTCCCTCATCATAATAATGTTCATAATAAATATTTTCCTGTTCCTGAGTGGCCCAAATGCTCCTCTAGCCAGGGGTGTCAAACTCAAGGCCTGAAGGCTGGATCCAGCCCATGGGGTGCTTAGATCTGGCCCATGGAGTCGCCATGGAAACAGCAAAGGACCACCCTACAGCTTGGGACAGCTGCATGCCACCCTCCCGAGCTTTGTTTTTGCTAGCAGAGGATTGCAGGAGGCCGTCGCAGCCAAAAATGGAACTTGGGATCCCATTTTCACTGGCAGAGTGCTTGGGCCACCACAGGCACCCCGACACGAGTGACATCGAGCTGGTTATGCCCCTATCTGCCCCGCCGGAGGTCAAACACAAGCCTGATGAAATCGAGTTTGACACCCCTGCTCCAGCCAATCGCTGAAGAGAGTACTAGAGCAGAAAATAGCTGGCAGAGTGCTCTCAACCTGTTTTCACCTTGCCACATTTCAGTTTTTTAGTGAGGAAAGAGAAGCAAGCAAGCTGGGGAAGTAACAAGTTAGTCCTCATTCAATGGGGAAAAATAGGGGGTACCTTGGTTCTACAGGTAAGCAGGTGGAATCCTAAAAGTAGGAAAACCAGGAATTGTCAGCATTCAGCTGCTCCAGAAGACGTGCACTTTGTACTATAACACTTTCTCTGGAGCAGAAACTAATTAATTTTCAAAATTAATCAGCATGGCTTTTGATGATGGCTGAAAGTGTAGAAGGACACTCGATACATGTATCCCTTATTTCAGTTACCTTTTTAAACTAGAAGCTGCAATTATACAATGAAGAGCAGTCTAATTAATGAGCCAGCAGACACCAAATAAAGATTTGAAAAACTTTCTAATTCTAAAGTTGTAAAAATGTAACATGATTGCAGAATGTACTAATGATATTTTTCAACTACTTTTGGTATGTCGCTTTTGTATGAATCATCATGATAAGATCTGAATGGGGAAGTAGCAGGCTGGTTTAGCTATTCTTCTGGCATGGAAAAGCGGACCACAGCACATGAGAAGTGCAGCCTTTATTCTTCAGGCAATTCCTGCTTTCATATTTTTAATAATGCTTATGCTATTTAATTCTTAATAGTGCTTGTCTAATTCTTAGTAGTGCTTATACTCCATGCAAATGATCAAAGGAACAGCTTGTAAAATATGGGAAGAGTAGTAACATATTAGGATTAGGGTTAATTCTCCAAGAACCTCTCTGGTTCTGCTCCTTGGAGGAAAAGTGCAGCTGCAACTACTGTGAAGTTCAGGACATCTACTTTGAGTCTTGTATGAATCTGTTTCTGTTTAAGTTAATTTCAACACTCCAAATCAGGAGGGAAAGCACCCACTGTGATCATTTGTACCTTTACCCTTCTCACAGCTTGAGAAAAGATTGCAAATGGGAAAAAAATCTTATTGGTTTCTTTGGAGGAAGAAGATAAATTGTAATCATGTTGGGGAAGCTATAATACTCCGTTCCATATGGGCTTTCTGGAATGGGCGTCACCCATAATAAAATAGGTAGTTGCATATTTTCAGAAGGTCTGCTTTGATCCACACTGAAATGTGGAAATTTAGAGGGTACTTCCCAAACAAATATGTAATGAAAACAATGTGAAACATACTCTGTCATCTCAGGTACAGAGACATATTAGAATTGTTAGAACTATTTGTAAATATTTTAATTGTAGGCATACATACATCTCCCAAAATATAACTTTATTTTTTCTACATCTTTTGTTTTTAGAATATCATTCTTAAAAGATGGAAGCTTCCAAATAGCTAATGTGAGTAAATCAGATGCTGGAAGTTATACCTGCCTGGCAGAAAACAAGTTTGGAAAAGCTAGTAGCTCAACTACTTTATTAGTAACAGGTAATTAGATAGCTAATAGTCTTTTACTTGAAAATTATATTAATTGAGTAATGTGTGAAAGTTATTTTGAATTTTCATCTTATGTTAGGATAACATAGTGTACATAATTCAAATGAAATACATAATTTGAGATCTTTCTAAATTGCTATGAATGCTACACTATACAATTTTTCAGAGGTTCAGTACTGCCAGTGCAGATGGCATGGAATAGCCATTAAGCCTCTGGAAACATCTATTAAAAGCATGAAGGCATGAGAGGTTAAAATATGCCATAAAATGTTAATATTCTAAGAGGTAGTCATGGATCTTCAGAACCTGAAGAAATGAAATGGGAAAAAAACAGGGAATGATCTTTTATTTATAGCCATGGAATATTCCAGTAAAGGTTCAAAAGACAGGATTTTCTTGATCTGTCAGTCAACAGAGAATAGTAGTCAACAACATAGCAATTTTGGCAAAGAGAAGATGTTGTACACAATTAGAAAATAAGGTGCAGCAGGAGAGAGCAAGGAAAATCATCACAGAATCTTTTCCATTTACTGAAGAAAATGAAATATAAATTTGACTACAAATAAAAGAGGAAACCTGTCAAAATGATGTACACAGACAGAGAAAGCCCCAAGCTTTTTAAAAATGTATAGCAGAGTTCTCCAAACCTTTCTGGCTTTGTGGACTGGCAGGGGAGGGAAAGAGGATGGTTCCGCAAGAGCGACGGGCAAATGTGCACACGCAGCTCACATAAGGGGGGATGCATGTGCGTACTTGCCCACCATTTCCATGGCCTGGTTCCAAATGACTCAAGTCTCGGTAGTGGGCTGCGGTCCAGGGTTTGGGGATACCTGATGTATAGTACATCACATATAGATAATTGATTTCCCAATTGTACCCACTATTTTGAATCGATGTTTCTCACTACAAATACCCGTGAAAGAAATACTTGGGACAACTTGGGACATTCTTTTTGAAAAGCTAGTTTATGTAATTTGCATATTAAAATAATAGATCAATAATGGTTTTTTTTTTTAAGTTCCAAAATAACTTAGAGTTGTTTTAGTCCTCTTCTGCATTAATGGGCAACCTGCAGCTTGCAAGTTTCATGCACTATCAACATCCTTTTTGTGGTGCCTGTAGCAGGCCTAGAGGGGCCAGGAGCAATTTTTACACCATAAAATCATTCTCAGCTCCCTACTGTTTGACCATTTTCTCCATGGAGTTTGAGGGATAACATGAACTAGACTCAAACAATTTTGTTTCTTGCACTTCATATTAACCTTCCTCCCTCAAAAAAATAATAATAATACAAAAAGGAGGAAAGATATTATATCCTCCTTACATCATATGGTTCCAGGTGGAAAAGAAATGCCATAATAATGATACTGTAATATTTATCATATTGTGGGAGAACTGTGAGGCTTGGATTTGTCTATTGAGTTAAGCATTTCTTTATTTTAACTATGATTTTCTGAATAAGCCACATTGGTGTTCACACTTTGTGGTAACCAAAAAGCACATTTTTACAAAGTATGATTGCTTCTATAACAATTTTATGTAACACGAAACCAACCATCCGATAGCATACAAAAAGACCTACTGAATCTTTCTACATGATTTTCTCTAAAGGGCACAAGTTATCAAACTATCTAATTTGCCTCTTTTAAAAATCTGGAAAATTTTAAGTTCAGTTTTTGCAAATATAGCATGATTACAACACTATTAATTTATTTTTTGTTGTTAATATTCCTGGAGTATAGATGGAAAATCTAATAAAATAGCTTTGAGCTGACACAGTTTCTTCAGTGTACTCTTAATGGAATAGAACATTATTTTAAAAAGCATCATGAATGTAACACATGAAGCACAAGGAGCTGGAACTGACTCTGTATGTTCTTTGCAGATCCAACCCGGATAACATTGGCACCATCAAATATGGATGTGACTGTAGGAGAAAGTATAATTTTACCCTGCCAAGTTCAGCATGATCCACTCCTGGATATAAGTTTCATATGGTATTTTAATAGTGCATTGACCGACTTCAGAAAAGATGCATCCCATTTTGAGAGAGTGGGTGGGGTAAGTTATAATGTAATTGTGTAACTTTGCTTTATTATTAGACCTGGAATCTTGAAAAAGCAAAAAAAAAACAAAAAACCCCACCCCAAAACCCAACCAATTATATTCCTCTTTAAATTTTATTCTGTTACCTATAGAAGTAGAAATAGCACTTAAACGTATATGTATATTGCTTCATACTACTTTACAACCCTCTCTAAGCAGTTTGCAGAATATCAGCATATTGCCCCCAAAATTTGGATACTCATTTTGCCTACTTTGGAAAAATGGAAGGCTGAGTTAATGTCGAGCCCATCAGGATCGAACTCCAGACAGTGGACAGAATTTGCCTGCAATACTGCTTTCTAACCCCATTGCCACGAGGGCTCCCATAACTAGCATTAAGACTATAGTTTTGTGGTTAAATAAATTATGATAGCATGGAACTTATTTTATACAGGTAGTCCTTGACTTACCACCACATTTGAACCCAAATTTTCTGTTGCTAAGCAAGACAGTTGTTGGGTTTTGCCCCAGTTTATGGCCTTTATTGCCACAGTTTTTAAGTGTATCACTGCAGTTGTTACATTAGTAAAACAGTTGTTAATGGAATCCTACTTCCCCATTGACTTTGCTTGTCAGGAAGTTGCAAAAGGTAATCACATGACCTCAGGACCCTGCAACTATTATAAATATAAACCAATTGCCAAGCATCCAAATTTTAATCACTTGACTGTGCGGATACTGCAGGAGGCATAAGTGTGAAAAACAGTCATAAGTCACTTTTTCAGTGCCGTTGTAACGTTGAACAGTCATTAAACAAATAGTTGTATCCTGTATTCTGGATAGTTTGATAGGGATTCTTGAAGTTTTGCTCAATATGGTTCAACAGGCCATTTTGGTTACAGCCCCAAATAACTTTCCAGACAGCTGTGCACATTGCCAATGATGTTCCATTTGCAAATAGGCAAACATTTTGTATTTCCATAATGTCATTAGTTCTTTAGCTATGGCCTCTTATTCCTTTGTTTCAGCTTAAAGTAGTTTTTATTCCCAGTTTTTAAAATTGCCTTAGGAGTTTTTAAAGTTTGCTGCTTTTAAGTATTACTGTTATTGTTTGTTTGTTTAGGTAAATGTCTTAGACATGATCGGTCTAATTATCTACCAATTTCCATAGGGTCCAACAGTATAAACTCAGATTACGCTAGGTAACTACCAAGATTCCCTGAATTATTAAGATTGCGATTATGATTGAAGAAAAACTGATATCAGCTGAAATTGTGCAGATATCAGTAGTATAATGCTGTTGCTTGTTTAATTCCATCCAGCCTGTTGACAATTTGTGTTCTATGGGTCAGCAAACTGCTCATCATGAAAGGTGACCTTCCTGTCACTGTAAACTATCCACAGTAGCACAGATCTAATTTTGCTAGCTGAAACTGAATAAAATCTCTTCCGCTGCCAAAACTACATGAAATAGGTTGGCTTTTGGAAATAGACATATGAGTGCTGCAGACATGAAGGGGTGGGGGGGTCAGCCTGTCAGTGCTCAGACCATACGCCGCACACTGCATCAAATTGGTCTGCAGGGCTGTCGGCCCAGAAGGAAGCCTCTTCTAAAGATGATGCACAAGAAAGCCCGCAAATAATTTGCTGCAGACAAGCAGACTAAGGAGATGGATTTCTGGAACCATGTCCTGTGGTCCGATGAGACCAAGATAAACTTATTCGGTTCAGATGGTGTCAAGCGTATGTGGCGGCAACCAGGTGAGGAGTACAAAGACAAGTGTGTCTTGCCTGCAGTCAAGCATTGGTGGTGGGAATGTCATGGCCGGGGGCTGCATGAGTGCTGCTGGCACTGGGGAGCTACAGTTCATTGAGGGTACCATGAATGCCAACATACACTGTGACATACTGAAGCAGAGCGTGATCCCCTCCCTTTGGAGACTGGGCCACAGGGCAGTATTCCAACATGATAACGACCTCAAACACACCTCCCAAATGACCACTGCCTTGCTAAAGAAGCCGAGGGTAAAGGTGATGGACTCGCCAAGCATGTCTCCAAACCTAAACCCTATTGAGCATCTGTGGGGCATCCTGAAATGGAAGGTGGAGATGCACAAGGTCTGTAACATCCACCAACTCCGCCACGTCATCATGGAGATATAATTCAAGGTTTAAAACATTCAAACTGAATAATGTATGTTTCCTGGCCATAAACAGTATGACTATATGAAATAAATTAAACTGGACATAAGAAAATAAGATTCATTCTAGCGTCTGTTTTAAAAATACAACAGAACATGAAATACGATTGCAAACTGGAAAATGCTTCTCTAAAATGAAGACAATAATTCAAACAATCTGGGAAAACATTTTCATGGACATTAGGAAACGAGGAAAGTGTTATCGCTTATATTCAATCCCTAGTACATGAACCAATGTGTTAAGGAGTCTTAATTTGAAAACACAAATAAAGACAGTCCTCGACTTTTGAGCATTCATTTAACAATCATTCCTAATTTGAATTTGTCCAATTCAATATTATGTATACCTGAGTTACAGTTTGAGCGTACAATTTATTTTTTCCAATAGTCCCTATTTTAAAAAGGAC
Organism: Oxyrhabdium leporinum; assembly: GCA_032468155.1. Classification (NCBI taxonomy): domain Eukaryota; kingdom Metazoa; phylum Chordata; class Lepidosauria; order Squamata; family Cyclocoridae; genus Oxyrhabdium; species Oxyrhabdium leporinum. The sequence continues at coordinate 74,332 of JANHFL010003619.1, read as the reverse complement.
AAAATTTAATTTCTTCCAAAAGTTACTAGCAAACTACTTGCATAAATATAATTGCATTTTAGATATTAATTGCTTGAGGCAATACTGCCAGATAATACCACTTTCTTTCAGGTTTCAGTTACGTTTCTTGCAACAATTCTGTAGCAGAATAGTTTTATTCTATTTTCCAGTCAAAGCTCTCTTTCTTGTTTTAAAAGTAAAGGGTTATGTGTCGCATGAAGTACCTCAACGGTTGGCATGGAAATCAGTATGGGAGGAAAAAAGTAGAGGCAGGGTGGCAATCGTTGTTATTTTGGTTATGATTCTCACTTGAGATTGAAAGCAATATTTTATTAATTGCTGTTCATCAAGATAATATGAATCGCTTTCCCAGAGTACACCTGGAATTATGAATAATTAATATATTCATTAATCAGCAAGAGATTAAAATGTGATCATATAATTCCTACTTTTAAAATATGTAGATATACCAACCTTAATAATGCTAACATTAATTTTGCTTTAAAACTCAATAGTTTAATGCCAAATGATACTACGGTACATATTCAAGATTAAGTCCTGGAGCTATGATAGTGATGGACCCTATTTTCTCCTTGCAGAAAATCCTAAATTCAGTTCCTGGGATCTCCAGTTTAAATTAATCTTAGGTGCTAAAATGCAGAGCACTAACATAAATGATAAAAGTACCAGAAGCTTCTAATAAAATTAAAGCTCTTAGAAAAGGGGTGACATTTGGTCTCTTTTATGACAATAGTCAATTATCATCACAATATAATAATATAATAATAATATAATAATATAATCAGGTGGCAGACCAAAGATTAAATTGTTGAAAACAAATGAAGAAGCATTTCCTGAGGTGATGAAGGAGTCATTTCCTCATAACTGAAATCTATTTTCATTAACTAGGAGCTAAATCTGGTCAAGGCAAATCATAGATGTTTGAGTATCTTTTTTGTCCTTAGACCTTTGGCAGATTGATCAATAGCTTTAATGATCCTCAGAGCAATAAAGGTGGGTTTATGGTTGGTCACTTTGCTGATAAGGTCAGAAGAGAAGAACTGAAATAAAATGTTATCTGCACTGGGAATCAAAACACTCAGAAGGCAGTAGGAAACCATTTCAGAATTGTTGTCAAGAAAACAAATTATGGACATAGCTGATACAATTAAACAAGTTTGGATGCCAAATGTTGGTCCTCAGTTCAGAAGGTATTACAGTCAATAATGATGCCAATATTGAAAGGGGGGGAGGGAGGGAAGGGAAGGGAAGAGTGAGGGAGAAACTGAAGCTGACAAAGTAGAAATGAAATGAATAGGAACATCTGCATTAAATTAGATGGTTACTATTAAGGATATGAGATCTTGTTAAGGTATGGCACAGCAGACATAAAATTTACATTGCTAAGTAATTTTTTGTTCATAGTTCATAAGTAACAGAATCATACCTACTAATATTGGTGGCTAATTCATTTGGAATCAGTGTTATACAATTGTATGCTATGATTATAGATGTAGTGGTTAAAGGCTGAATAATTCTGTGACAGATTGCAGGAGGTAATCTAGAAGTGTAATACATCCCCCACTCACTGCTAATTGCTTATTACAATAAAAAGTTGGAGAAAGATGTATTTCTAATTATAGGACAATTTCAATCATATGAATATAAAGGCAGGGGAGTATAATACTCTGGAGTACCACATTTCCAAAGAGATATCCTACCTAGAAATAAGGAGAAATTCCCTGCCAGTGAAAATTGTTCATTGGAACAGTTTATCTCCTGAAGTCATGGCTACTCCATCACTGGAGGTTTTATGAAAATATTGGACAACCATTTATAAAGGACGGTATAAGGACTCCTGCCTTGAGCAGGAGTTGGACTAGAAGACCTCCAAGCTTCCAGATCTATGATTCTGTGGTTCTATGATATACAATTTAATCGTAAGATGATAGCAAGGAATAGATTTAGTACATTTAACTTGTGTGAAAGAGACCTGAGAAACAATGGGAAGAAATGAGAAATATTATAAAAATAAAGTAAGAAAAATATCCCAAGATTTCAAAGAAAAAAAAAAGATCCAAATTACTTTTGAAATGAGCTGTCATGATATCCAGGGAAAGACAGGATGAAAGCCTTACACATGATAAAAAAAAAAGGTAAAACAACCAAACGGATGTGGTGAGAACCTAGAATAAAATCTTACACAGATTTTATCGATCATGCGAAAATAAAGTATGAATGGTAATTAGAGATAGAAAATAAAAATGCAACTCGTGTAGTTAGCATCTTTTTACTTGCCTCTATTTTTGTTAGTTGTTCTGTTTTGATGCAGTTCCCCTCAAAGCAAAATAGAAATTGAAGGTACTTGCCATTCTCTGCATGACTGTCGTCCTATGTTGGTTTTTTTATAGAAATGGATACATCCTTTCCCTTTTCTTTCTTTTATTATTGATACAGTGGGGAAAGCTTTTTGATTGGTTTTAGCTTCAGTGCTTTAATCTTCTTCCTGCAGATATTAGTCATTTTGCTGGTATAACACCTTGGTGATTATACCCGTCTTCCATTCCCTATACACATCCCCTTTTGTTCTTAATTTAACTGAAAGTTCCCAGAACATCCACAGCAGCTTCCTAAGGTATCTCTTCCATCTTTTCTCTCATTGGAAAGAGAAGCATCCAATTATCTTTGATATCTTGTTTTTGAGCTGGGTATTTCTTTCCACGCAAACCCAGCTGGTTATTCTCTAAAACTGTTGAAATGAACTTTCTCAAGGTGCAAGTATGACTGTGCCCCAGCTTCTTCAATTTTCTCCTAAAAAAATGGTACAGATTCCAGGAAAAGATACAACGAAACAACTTTTTTAATCTTTAAATTTAGAAGTACTACATTGTCATGTTGCTTATCACTGCACTGTATTATTTTCTGCTTGAGGTCTCAGGTTTTAATCCACACTCTCTTTATTTGAGAAAAAAATGTTTTGAAACTGAACAATTATATTACAATAGAAGCTAATGGTTACCATTTTTTTATTCCTCGCAACAGAGTGCATCTGGAGACTTAATGATTAGGAATATTCAGCTGAAACACAGTGGAAAATATGTGTGTACAGTGAAGACTGAAGTGGATAGTGTATCATCTGCAGCAGATCTTATAGTACGAGGTATCTTTTTTTAAGGAATACCAATTGGAGGTATTATATCTAATTTCCTCAACCAGAGCATGAGAATGAATATCTCTTAACCATGGTATATTTTACAAACATGTACCACTTTGCATCTATTTGTGTGAATGAAGGCAAGCGATGACAACATAGAAGCTTGTCTTAGTGGAAATGCCAGCTTATTTTATTTGTATCCCACCTTTATTATTCTTACAAATAACTCCAGGTGAACATATCCAACATTTCTTTCTCTTCCCTTTTTCCCCACAACAACAACAACAACCCTCTGAGGTGAGGTGAGCTGAGAGATTGGCCAAAAGTCACCCAGCTGGTTTTCATGCCTAAGGCAGGACTTGAACTCACTCCTGCTTTCTAACCTGGTGCCTTAACCACTAGACCAAACTGGTTCTCTGACAAGTTCTCCTTAATAGTGAATTAAATACATTAATGAATTCTAAAAATAGAAATTAATTTATTTACAGGTGCTCAAAACTATGTATTTTAAGTATTTTTTTCTGCAGAAGAAACAACACTTTTTGGTTCTATAGGACAGAAGGTCTTGCTATTAAAAAATTGTCTTGAACTGTACTTCCAAACACCCAACTCACAGTGTCCATATTCATTCCACTGTTTCCAGCTATATACCGTAAATAATACTTAGAGGTATTCTTTGATAGGTAGGGAAATTACAATTAAATACAAGATTGGTGAATAGTATGTTCTCCAGCTGATACATTAGCATTTTATACTAGTGCAAATCCATCATTGGTTATCACATAATCCCTTCCGTTCAGCATTATTTTGTATGATTTGGTACTGCTTACATTTCTTAATATAATTGCCCCAAAATATAAGAGCATTTGCAATAATTGAAGTAACTATTGCATTTATAAATACTACTGGCATCTTCAGAAATGACCTGTATGAAAAGCCAGTCATCTTCACATTTGACATTTCACCTTGCTTTCTTACAGACGCAGTGCTTAGTGTTTAGGTAAGAATAGTAATTTCCCCATCAAATTACCTGCATGTGTGAATTAATTTTGCAAGCTTTCTTATTTAAACGTAAGTGTTCAGAATGGAGCAGTGTTTGCAAATATAGTCTTCATGTCCAAAGAGAGACTGATAATGCCATTATAATAATAATTTGTAGTCTGCTTTCCAGTACAGACAATAAAATATTTTTAAAAGTTTCAAAATACAGATATAAAGCCAATTCCTCCCTATTTATAATGAACTAAGAAGAACATGACTTGGAGAATGTGTTAAATGTGAACTTTCCAACAATAGAAAATTATTGTTTTTCAGTGGGGGCTTTAATTTGCTGTGCTCTGCTCCCAAAGACCCTCCTCATCCTAGAAGAAAAGTCAAATCCCTAGTGCTGTATTGCTGTCCATGATGCTGATATCGTGTTAAGTTTCACAGCAAAGCTGCTTTAGATAACAACTTGTCAGACTCAACACATTGACAGATTCAGGACAGAATATTAAAGACTAAATTTAAAGACACAATTTAAAGGTAGAGAAATCTGAACAAATATTTCAGAAAGAATGCGCAATCTATCGTCCTCTTATTGAATTCCTATTTTACAGCTTCCTTTTATTACAATAAAATAACAAATCAACAGTTTGGTGAATGTACAAATAACTTTTTTTTGCTCTGGAAATTGATTAATTCTTATTTACAGTGGTGGAAGAATAAAAATCATTTGGTATTATGTGTTAATGATTTTTAACTTACAAGATCACAACCTACTTTAAAATGTGCTATCTTTCTACATTAGGTTCACCTGGACCTCCAGAGCATGTAAAAGTGGATGAAATAACAGCTACAACAGCTCAAATTTCTTGGTATGAGGGCTTAGATAATCACAGTCCAATCACTGGCTACACTGTTCAGGCCAGGACACCATTTTCAGTGGGTTGGCAAAGAGCCAGAACAGGTAAAGTTTATAGCTATCCTTAGAAATGTTGTAACTCTTGAAAAAAAATGAGAAATTCATAATTTCTTCCAAAACATTTTATGACAGTTCCTGATGTCATTGATGGGAGAACATTCACGGCTACTGCAGTAGATTTAAACCCTTGGGTTGAATACGAATTCCGTGTAGTTGCCAACAACAAAATTGGAGGTGGAGAACCTAGTTTACCCTCAGAAAAAGTAAGAACTGAAGAGGCAGGTTAGTGGGTCTCTTTGTTTGCTTGTTTCATTTGATAATTTCAGCATAGCAAAGTGGATCTTATTGTTTGCAACCTTTGTAATATATATTTCCCACCTCACTACCCAATCTGGCTCAAGAGATGGGAGGAGGATGTGTCATTCAGCACCTATCAAATCGTGAATATTTTGACAGTGTATGAAAGGACAAGTATGCAAAATTATATTAATTTAAATAATCAAAAAAGAAGATTGAATAATGCAGTGTTGCTATGCTACTGAAATTCAGTCTACTCAGAGTCACCTATCCAATCAATCAATCAATCAATTAATCAATCAATAAATAAAATCCTTCCGTAAGAGAATGTCTTTAGCACAGCTTTCTGCTGGCAAAGTTAATGCATTGTTTTTGGCACCAAGGAACACCTTTAGATGAGATGTAACGAGTGGATGTATCTTAAACCCTCAAGATAAAGGGAAACTAATTTCAATCAGCAAGGGTTGGACATTACTAGAGCAGGTCACTAAGAATTAGTCTTGTCTGACGTTTAGCTCTGGAATATTATCAGTGGAAAGAAAAAAACCTATGTGGGAATAATAAAATTATTCTGTATTGCAGTTCTTTTGCTAAAGTTTAGAAAAATAAAATTAAATATGGATACAAGAACAGAGTTTAGCATACAACAGTTGAAAAATCTTATTTTATAATTTTGAAGGTGTAAGGAAATAAAGTAGATTTGTGTGATTATTGAACAGAAGTGTTCTACAGGAATTTATTGCATAAGAATAAGATTTCCTTTAGAATTTAAATATACTAACACTGCCAATGCCTGTATTGCTTGTGTGTCTTACACAGTCTGTTTTGTCATACATGTGCATACATATATACTCTCTCTCTTTTTTTCAGGGTAGCATAATACAGGTAGTTCTTAACTTACAATCTCAATTGGAACCAGATAGGTCATTACGGTCATAAGTCAAGACATTCACATAACCAGCATTGATTTTGTAAACAACATTTACAACATTTTTTGCAGCAGTCATGAAGTACATCTGTGATCATTAAGCGAATGCCACAGTTGTAAATGCAAGCACATTTTTCCAAATGTGTACTTTTTGCTGGAAACTGGCAAAAAAAGTCAGCAAACTGCACAGTCGCGTTACCACAAAATACTGTAACTGGTCATAAAGGCAAGGCAATTCCCAAGTGCTTGAAATGCATATATGTGACTGCATTTCAAGGGATTTCTGTGTAGCATGGCTTTTGACAATTCCAGAAATTCTTTACAAACTGTAAAGCACACATGCCAAGCCCATCATAATTTTGAACGGTCATTAAGTGGCCAGTCATATGTCAAGGACTACTTGTACTCCCAATGCATGAGGTTTTATCCAGCTGCTTCATGCAGAAGTTAAATAAAGGGAAAGAACTAAGCCCTATCACACTCCACAATTAATGTCTACTACATTGACATTATAATCACCAACCAAAATGAGCCACTAAGGAAATACTAGAAACTGCTTCTAATCCCCAACTCCTGTAATTGGAAAAAAAAAAATACCATTATGATACTGAATATTGCTCAAAGATTCAGAAGCAGTTAATTGCCCAGCTGCCCCATCCCAGACCTTAACAAGGTTATCCGCATATGAGAACATGTAATGTTGGTTTTCTTCTTCACAGTTCCAGAAGTACCACCATCTGAAGTAAGTGGAGGTGGAGGCAGCAGGTCTGAATTGGTCATAACATGGGATGTAAGTCGTCGTCGTCGTCGTCGTCGTCGTCGTCGTCGTCCTCCTCCTCCTCCTCCTCCTCCTCCTCCTCCTCCTCCTC